>OMLP01037534.1:16290-37157 GCA_900302685.1 Spondyliosoma cantharus | reverse complement strand
TCTGATATCCAAAATGAAAAAAACTAAAGAGATGTACCTGACTTTGTACTGAATGTTCAGCTTTTTACTTCACTGGGTGTCCAGCAAAGAGAAAGTCTTAGAAGAGTTTGCCTATCGGTTCCCCGGGGGTTGAGAGGGCAACAGTTGGGAGTGTGTGTGTGTGTGTGTATGTGTGTATTAGGGGAGGTCTAGACCTGCGTGGAATAGGAGCGGTGCAGCGTTGCGTACCGCCCAGCCGGATGGGCGGCGCAGTGCGGCGAGTGCTGCTCCGACTGGTCTAGACTTCGCTGGAAATGGAGCGAGACGGTATGAGGACATCGGGGGTGGCGGGGAACCGATAGGGCTGATGGTCATGTGATCTCGGTGAACGGAGATCCCCGCGGAGTCTGCAGGGGAAAGAGAGGAGTGAGAAAGAGAGAGGACGGGGCAGAGAGAAGGCGAAGGAGAGAGAAAAGTGAAGAAAAGAATAATCAAGAGCAATGCAAGGGATGAGGGGTGGGAGGAGAGGAGAAAAACAGATGCATAGAGCCAGAACAGAAATAAGGCAACGGATGACGGAGGAGTGACAATGACAGCCAAAAAAGATTTTAAAGTTGGTTAGAATGGTTGGACGTAGGTGTTGTAAGGCGGGGAGGAGGAGGAGAGTGCAGGATGCTGGAGGAGAGTGAGGGACAAGGGAGCAGATTGAGAGGAGAGAGGCAAGGTGGGAGACAGAGGAAAAGAGGCAGTCAGGTGAGGGTTAGTGACGGTGACAGACCACAGAGGACGCAAGACATCTTCCTCAATACTTGGACGTGGAGCCACTCCCTGCCCCGAGAGAATATATTTAGGAAAATGCAGCAGTGTTGAAGTGAACTTGAAGGGACCTCTGCACTCCCCACACCTTTTTTTATAATTATTTTCTTTTAGCCTCAGCTGAATTCGTAGGTTTCCTCCAGCCAACTGCTTTGCATTATATCAGAATGGTAAATTACAGCGTGTCAGCCAAGCTGCTGACTCACCTCGAAGAGATAAGTGACTCTCTAAATCCCTGAAAACAAGGAAAATGTGCAACACCGTAGTGAGTGTAAGGGATCGCCTCGTTCACACTATTTGTTCCGTCCTCTCAAATGCGTCCTTATCAGCCGACAACAAGGCTTAGAGATTTAAAGGATTTACTTTGGTGTTTTTTGCTGGGACTGGGGGTGCAGGTGGGGCTCGGAGCATGCATGTTTGGGGATTTGTTCTCTTTGGGGGGAAAAAGAGGAGGACAACGGATTCAGGTAGGAGACAAGGGGGGGCGAGTATCTCAGCCCCTCTCTTGTGAGCGCAGCCGTGCCTCACACCCACCCCCGCCCCTTACCTGAGGGCCACTTAACTTTTCGAGTGGACTCTCCACACAGGGCAGCGTCACCATCGGCATGCCCAGCACGGACTCGGGGCGATGGGGTCGCGGTGGGGAAGGACTGGGCTGCATCTGCTGGAAGTTGTTAATCACGCAGGTCACCTGGAGGAAAAAACAGAAGGAAAAAAAAAATATGAGAACTGACCCCGTGCTAAACCTCACACTCCACTGTGGTTATCCAATCACAGATAATAATGAGCATTTGCATTGGCTAACTACAGTCATTTGTGGGGTTAGGCACAGGACATTCATCCCGTGGGAGCCAAGATTCTAATCCATCAGTGTTCAGAGTCGCAGAAGAGGCGATGTCCTACTTTTTATTTTTAGTCTGGCTAAATTTGCATTAGTGTACATAATGTGATTTTTTTTAGTCTACTACAAATAATAGCGCAAAGTTCTTCCTGTATTTCTATGACTTCAACATTCATCACCAGCTGATGAGAGTGCTAACTTTTTGCTAGGGACACGCAGCTATAGCGTCAGTATTTTGGCACTGCATCATGTATAGCCATGAAGTATTTAAGACCATTTTGCAGGTTCATCTTGTTAAAATAAATCAGCTCGACTCATATACAAGTCAGCCGGAAATGGAGTTTTCAACCAACTCGCATACTAGAGTTTTAACATTTAGCTGACCAGGGTTTCTGCCATAAAAGATGTTATACCTGGCAGGCAAATGGAGAATGGGGTTGTCGGAGAAGTGGCTTGTCACTCGAACAAGAATAGCTTGTCCACCTTAAGTGAGTCTGGGTCAAAGTTGCTGCCAGCGCTAATTACGTTACTGCTAACGCGCTCTCGTTCTCCTTTCCAATCTCTCGCTAACGCTACGCACACAAGTTTGCTACTTGTAGAACACATTTTAGATCAAAAAGAAAAAAAATACATTTAAAAAATAATTGTCTATGATTAGGCCCAGCGGAGAATCAATGTAGGCCTGGTGGGCCGCCGTCCTGAAATACGCTGGCGGTAACGCTGGCTTACTCTAGTTTACCACAGCTCTTAAAATTTGTGAGTGACAGGTATCATTTTAGCCTTCCAACTCCACAGTCACCACCCACAAAATAAAAAGACTATTTTTGTTTATTCTATGTGAAAGCAGAGATGTTTGAAACCTCCCTTCATTAGATATAATCCAGCCGTATTCATAGGTTGAGTATTGGTCCCTAAAGCAAACCAAGCTGTGTAAAATTGGTAGAGGAAACGCTCAAAAAACATGTCTTCTTTTCTTGTCTAGTCTCTCCTCACCAGAAATACAGCGATGGATCCTCCGGTGAAGAATCCGGCCAGGACGTCAGCCCAGTGGTTGCGGTACTCGGCCACCCTGACCACGCCTACTAGCATGGCCAGACAGAGCAGGGTAAGGCTGATGGTGGGCTTGGTCAGCCGCGTGCCTTTGGTCTTGAACACCAGTGTGACGTACATCTGCAGGAAGGCATACGGGAGCGCACGCACGGGAGGGTACAAGAAACAAAGGAAGCAACACAAGACACACAAGCATGTATGCATCATTATGACCCAAGTGAATTTAACATTTCTTTGCCAAAACTGAAAATTCCCTCAACAAAGAAGGTTTACAATTTGAATTGTTGGCATATATGTCAAGATCTCTATAAAGACACCTCCAGCATGCTCTAACCTACCACTGTGTACACCGCGGAGTAGACACTGAGCGCCGCATCCTTTGATGGGAAGGATTTACGCGCAGACATGACAACCAGCGGGTTGCCCGTGCAGGCCCGGCGCTCTGCGATGTACTGCATGGTGGACTGGCAGCCCAACGCTGTGTAGTTTGGCCGGCAGGCAGACAGGAAGTGAGGCGTCTGGTTTCCTGTCACAACCTGGCCGGCATTGGCGAAGATGGTGGTGGTGAACAGGCCGAAGGCATAGACACCTGGGTGGGAGATGAGGATGCAGGAAAGTTTGGTGGGGGGGGCAATTTGAGGTAAAGGCGATAAAAAAAAGTAGTATAAAACAAAAAAGGTAGATAGAAAAATAGGGGGAAAAGTTTAAAGATACACCAGAAGTTGGAGAAAAGCGTGTCTGACAGAGAGAGATTTTTAAACATGTAGCAGAACTTTTGAGATAAAACGGGTGATAATAGGTTTTTCCCTCCCTAAAATAGCGCCAAAACATTATCAGCTGAGGTGTGAAATTGCAACAGAAGCCTCAACCTCAGCTGATTCAGCTCGAGATGCAAATTCGTAGGCTGCTTAATATTCACAAGTGCCACGATCCTGAATATCTTACCCCAAAGATTGTATCGCAGTTTATCATCCAATTAACAGCTACATGTCCTCGCTCTGGTTGGCAAATTCTGAAGTGTAGCAGGTCACGTTCTCACAAGTCAACCCTTTCTTTCATGTTATTTTAATCGTTTTTAATTTGTCTCTCACTCCGCTTGCGAAAACCACACACCTCGACACAAAAATGTGCCTTAACGGGCGTGCAAAGAGCACAGGGGCTGTGTTATACAAAACGGTGTGTTCACCTAGGAAGCGTATTATGCGTCTCAGTAGGGGGTTGAAGTAGCAGCAGTCTGCAGTAACGATAGTCTTCTCCTGGGTCCCCTCTGCCTTGGTGAAGAAGGCACACAGCTCTCCGATGAGAATCTGTGCACACACAAAGAAAACAGAGCAGGTGGCTGAAAATGATGAGGGTGGCTTTGTTCGTACATCTGGTGCACCGAATTCAACGTATTGTATGACCAAATGTATTGGGGTTTTGCCGCCCGGCACCTCGGTAACGACACTCAACCACACTCTTACAAACAACGGTCAAATGCACAGGTCAGCCACAACGCAACAACCTCTAAAGCCTTGAAATGGTTTGATTAATGACATTCAAGACAGGAGTAAGTGCTGCAACATGCTGGTACAGTATTCAAAGTGTGTTGATTGTCCAAACTGCCTGACGGACAAAACCTTTTAACCTGAATCTTATTTTTGTCCTTTAAGTCGTGCTGGAACCGTACAGAGATTCATGGTCCCCAGAGGGCGGCTAGAACCGTCATACGGTGGTTTTGAGTGAAATACCATAGACCGCGACTGGAAGGATGGACAAATGCTAAATACATGCACACACATGTTCCCCCTCAGGATGGACTGAAATCACTCTGATGATTCCCTAGCTTTCCACATAGCACATAAAGCGCCCCCACAGTGCAAATGAAAAGCAACGAGACACCTTAGCCATCACGTCTTTTAATAAACGTGGACTCCCTGGCTGTGGTCGGATAGAGATGCAAATGTCTGTGATCAAGAATAGAAGCCATTGTTGCTGGGTGCTCGCAGCTTTATTGTCCTCCTTTGTGACGAGCATCAGGATACTGGCTGAGGTTACGGTCAGGTGATTGTGTTCAATTCACTCCCTGTGAGTCTGAACAGCGGTGCTTCTCCAGGCTGATGATTCCTCAATGGACTGCAACTGTGAGACTCATCAGCGTAAGAGCCTTGCAACACTCAAAGATGCTGGCACGGACTAAAACTCGGCTCCCCGGATGAATAAATATCTATGACAGAGACACACTTAATCTTAAATCAGCCTGACAGCTTCCATGCTCTGCTGTGACAGTAGCGGGACCTATTTTAACGCTGACCGTGTTTCACAAACACATCAGCCTCGTTCTTCCTTTTTCCATATTTGACATAATCCCCCATTTATCCCCCCTACAGTGACGACGTCTGAAGCACTGCGGTCTGCGGAGAGAGAGAGCAGGAGTAAATGTAAGAACTACAGAGAAAAGAGAAAGAAGGACTGTGCAGGAGACAAAGGAGAGAATATGATCATGTTAGGTCTAATGCTTCTGGGCATTGCCAAGCGGGTCCAGCCAAATCAAATGAGTTAATAGCATGCAGGGACCCAGTCGGTGCTGCAGTGCTGTGAAGTGCGTGCCCGGCCGAGTGCTTTCTTCCATTAGTAAAACACAACCCTACTGGGTGTTCCATGGCAACCCTCTAAACACTAATATGAGCACGTAATCAAAGCTGAGGGGTTTAATCAGTAGCTTCAGATCAGAGATGTCAGGGGTCATCGTCGCACTGTGGACAACCATTTACGAGCCAATTAAAAAGACAGCATGGCGGCTGTTTCCATGGGGACTACGGGACTGTGAAGGGTTTGAGCATGTGTAAACCACAAAATGGGAGATGACGGTAGTGTTCTGTCACTCACGAGCAAGTGCTCTTGAACACTTGCCTCGGGCAACGCTGTCACCCAGTGGGTGTTGAGACTTTTTAGAAGCGCACAGTAGTACTATTACTATGCGTCTTATGTCCAATATTGTTTTGTGAAGTGAAAGCTTATGCTATGAATCTGTGATAGGCCTCTTAAAAGAACAGTTTACCCAAAAAATAGCCACTATCCACTCAAGTTTCGTAGTCCACAAAACATTTCTGGAGCTTTCCAAGCAAAACAGCACTGCAGCATTCTCCTAAACAACTGAAGCAGACGGGGACTTGTTTTCAAATGTAAAAATAAAACAACCAAATAATAATAATAAACATAAAATGGCTCCATACAGCTTGTTCGGCATGATGCAAATCTCCAGAATGCCCAAATTTCAAAAGTGTTTTGGGAATATGTTACTTAAGCCGAAATCTTGAAATAGATTTAAAAGATGACTATAAATCCTCTCGCTGTCCAGCCACCATCATTCACATGAATGAGAAGCTCTCACTTAACAAAAACAACACGCTCTTATAGGCTGCTTTTAGTTTTTACCCTGTTCTTCAAGAAATATGTTTAACCAGCCAACTTTACCAGCTAGAAATTGGCCTTTTTTTTTTTGGCTTTATTGATAGGACAGCTTCGGAGATGACAGGAAACAGGATGAGGGGGGTTAAATGCAGCAGAGGGCCCCAGGCCGGGACTTGAGCCCGGGGCCGCTGCAATGACGACAAAGTCTCTACATGGGACGCCTGCACTGCCAACTGAGCTAATGGGCGCCCCCCAGCTAGACTCTTCAATCGCAGTTTAAAAGTAACAAACTTCAATCAAATTGAAAACTAGTAAGAACTCTGTGAACTTTAAATTTAACTTCTCCAGTCGCTAATTGGGTTTGATGGGCAATACTTTGACATTTTGGGTTACGCTTTAACGCTTTGGTTTTTGTAGAGATCTAACAAACATGAGAATGGGCTTTAGAGCCTTTACCAGAGCCAGGCTAAATGTCTCCCCTTGTTTTTAGTCTTTATGCTAGCTGGTGGATATTGATCACATGACTAATTTGAGTCACACATAATTAAGATAACAACAAGCTTGCATCATGTCAGTGTCTTTAAATTAGAACAAAAAAAAAAAGAAGAGAAAAGGAGAAATGTATCACAAATGCAACACATGATGGGGAAATACAAGCTAATGAGCTAATAATGTTTCTCAACAACTTATTTTGACATGTTGAATAAAAAAAGCCTTTAGTCAAATCATCAACACACAATAAATGATCATGGGTTATGAATGTAATTGGGTAAATCCAACCCAACATTCAGCGACTATTCATTTATTGATTTAATGATGAAACATGAGTTGACTTCATATCACTGATACAATTCTTCAGTGCAACAGAGTCTGATATGAAGCAAACATGTGGTCACTTCTCAAAGTTGTATAATAGAGATTTGTTAATTTGCTTTGAACCACAGCGGAGACAATGTACCTGCACACACTACTTTGCAAAAACAACACAAACTCACAGCTACATCGCCACCCACACGATACGATAGGAAAGTTGAAGAGCAAGACAAGAAGATGGGGAGGTAGAAAGTTGAAGGGGTTAGGGGTAATACTGCAGGGACAAAAATTTCATGCATTGATGGCATCACTGTGAATCATGGAGCGCATTATTTCAGCCAACATTTCTAAATTATCTCTCCGCTGCAGTGGGATGCGCTCCCTGCCTCTGCTCCTTCAAGGATTCGGGGGTTAAATATGACGAGGTTGTCGCTGCAGTTTAGGGACGAGCGGATAATGATTCATTGAAATTAAACTGCTCATCCAGTCTACACTCCTGACAATGCAGGGGAACAGCACGGTGACGTGTCCGGTAACGTGGCTTTCAGGACACATGAGGATTTCTAGAAATAACAGGACGAGCTTCGCGTTCGGAAATAGCCGAGTGTGGACAAAGGCTTGTATTACATGCGTAGTCACATGCATGATTTAGGGGCAGAACAAGGGAAAGGAGTGAAGGAATGAAACTTTAATGCGTACACGAGACATGATTAACTCGGAGAGCGTGCACAAATGGCATCGTGAGAACAGAGTCCATTTTTGTCCTGGAGGATCCTGCTCTGTGTGTGTAAGTAATCAGATTTTGATTTGTGTCAGTGGGTATTAGTCAAATGTGAGTGTGCATTCAGAGAGGCCCTTTTTATGAAGACGTGTCTATTAGAAGACAGTAATCGGGGATGTTTCACGTCGGGGGATGAGATGGATGAAAAGGATTGTGGAGACGGCGGAGGAGCAGTGAGAGTGGTGGGATTGAGGAGAGGAAGAAGAGAGGAAGAGGAGGCAATAATAGATGTTAGATGAATACATACAAGCATTTGACTGAATAAACAATTATTCAGGAGATATTCATTCAGAGGCTGGAGAAAATAAAAGGCTCTGTGTTGATTCTTCACATAAAGATTATGACGAGTGAGTCTGTGAAATCTAATTTCTGTGTGAAACCAGTTTTACTACCGTGTTTCCTGTATATTACAGACTGTCTGAAGCCGCAATTTGGTCTAAAGACAGGTGAGATTGCAGGAGACGAACGGCCTGCCGCGCTATCATCGCGTGGTAATGGTGTCAATGAAGCTGCGAGGAAAAATCAAGCATCTTGGAATAAGTCGGAGCGAAGGCACAGCAGCCGAGCAGCGAGATGCAGATTGCTTCCATTAGTATTCTCTTCGGCTGACAGCAACCGACTCTGTTTCGGCTTGTGTTAGTGACATTATGAGCTGGGCGTGAAACAAAACAAACAAAAGACAACAGCAGGAAATAAAAAGTATGCTCAACCCTGAGCTAATACATAAACTGGACCAGCTCCATGAGAAGCACTGGGTCTGCGGCACTGTAGAAACCCTAATCCTAAAAGACTGCCCAAAAGTCTGCTGCTTTGATCTATTGGTGGTTTGTGATATCTTTTTCTTTCGCAGTCTTGGTTCTGTAAAGCTACCAAATCATAGTTTAACCACGATGTCTAGACTTGGTGAAGATTGAAGTTTTTAAGGCCAGGGTTTGCCTGAAACGATCAACAGTGCTTTAGGTGAAGGAGTTTATAGCTCTTTAAAACGGCCACACTGAAAGGTGGAGTGAGAATCCTGTCATCACACAGAGGGGGTAATATCACAGCTTTAATGTCTGTGCTTTATTTAGAGGTGTAGTTTTGCAATTTGGAAAGAACACTTATTCAGTTTCTTGCTGAGAGTTAGATGATAAGATCAATATGACTCACATGTCTGTCTGGAAAATACGAAGCTCCCACCAGCAGCCAGTCAGTTCATTTTATCATTAAGACTGGCTCTGTCTAAAGGTTACAAAATAGGCCTGCCAGCACCTCTAAATCTCCCTGATTCATCAATTCTTCAAATCCATACAAACAACGAAGTGTAAAAAAAAAAAAAAAAGGCTTTGGATATTCTGGTTGGTGGATTTCATTACTTTTGAACAGAGCCTGGCTAGCTGTTTCCCCTTGTTTCACATCTTTATGCTAAGCTAAGCTAAGCTAAGCTAAGCTAAGCTAAGCTAAGCTAACCATCTGCTTGGAGAAGGTCCACATTCATTCAACAGACACGAGGTTGGTACCAGTCTTCTCTTCCGACTCTCTGCAAGGAGCAATTAAGGGTATTTCCCACAATGTTCAGATATTTGCAAAAAATACCTAAAAATGACATCCTTTCTACGAGCGTGGAGCTCATGTTGGATTAGTTAGACGGATCTGTTGATGTGAAACCTGACCAAAAACCTTTAAACCTGTTACATATACAGTTCACTTGATCGTATTTGATAAGTAGGAGGAGGAATAGATGAAGGGAATTTAATATCTCAACCAAGAAAAAGTTATTCGTCGTTTCTACTCGGAGCTTCCGTCTGAAATGACTGCGTCTCTCATGTGGTGAATATTAAACTTTAAATGTCAAGAAAGAAAATCACTCTGAAGTAAATTATTTACCAGAAACCCTGTGTCATGATATATTCAGTCTCTCATCTTCAAATGTAATGAAAGCATACTGCAGTTCTGCTATTGTACAGACCAAGTGCAAGAGCCTTTTCTGTTGAAGCACAGCTCCGCAGCCATAAGACCTAATGCTTCTGACAAGATTGGGGAGGCTATTCATGTGTGAAGTACAACGAGATGCCTGACTGTCACTGGCATCCCATTATCTGTCATCATCTACTGCGACCTCAATCTTTGCAATGCCGTGTATATGAGAGATTTGGACTAATGGATGATGCAAAAGAAACTGCACCTGTCTGAGTCCATCAGGATCACCATCACCTTTCCTCGCACGTGGCCCTCGCCGAGACTTTGACCGCGCAGAACGGGCGCTAACGGGAGACGGACTGAAAATACAGACCGAGTAGAAACAACAGCATGTACCTCAATCCGCTGACATGATGAAGAATGATGGCCGAGAAGAAGAACGTGATCTCATTCTCGGATGGACGCGCACAGAGCACATACATGCAAACACAAAGGCATTATCAACGGCGTTAGGGCACGTCGCACAGACCTGGCAGCATCTGCAGAAACGGAGGCATGTGCAAAAAGCCCAGCCATTCATGCACGCAGATTAGAAAATCACATACACACAGAGGAATTCTGTTCGTTCCACTGAGCAAAGTGTGATTGCACATCGTAACCACTGTTAGCCTACTGAGAATCCGTCCTGACACCCAAACAGTTGTTTTTAGAATCATACTGGTATACTCCTAGGAGCACAGGCTAATTCCGTTTTACAGAAGCAAAACATTTCATTTTCCTTTATTTTTTTTTACACTGGAAAAAAAAAAAGGCTATGCAGAACATTATGTCTTTCCTCTTCCATTTTTCTCCGGTTCAATTACACGCCCCCCCTTTTCTGAATCTGCTCTGTTACATTACTTAACATCTGCATCCACGGGACTGCAAGCTGTTTTATGTCTTTCTTTGTTCTCTGTTGTTCTGTTTTTGTCTCTCTTCCAGCCGCTTTGTTCTCTTACGTCTTTTTGCACACAATCACCTATTTTCTCGTCTCTTGATCACAAAGTTAGCCTCTCTGTATTGTAGACTTTATTGGTGGTGTGTCCGCCAGCTCCACGCTGAAAACAAAAAGCGCCCTCACATACAGCTGAGGGATTCACAAGAAAAGATGCATTTCTGTAAACCAGCGCCACGATTTATATATTTTTTCCTTCCTGTTATCAGCCTCTCTGCTTACCCTTCACTCTACTGCATATTAGAGCTGTGATACTGCTAACACTAACGCAACATTTCCTACTGCCTCAGCTTCACATTAAAAGCGTTTAACACTGTGACCTATACTTAACATTTTTGCCATTTGCGTGCAATTGTGGCTGTTTATTGCATGAAAACAACCTGTGCTTTTGAGAAAAGGCGGCAGGCAGCACGACAAAAGACTGACAAAAAAGGAAAAAAGTGAGTTCGGGTGCAGATGACATGGCAACTCTGGCTGTGCCAACTGACCAATGAGAGGTCTGTTAGTGTTTTAACCTTTAGACCACATCAGTCTATGAGGTACCTCAACATGGGGGCAACAAACAAATGTCAAGGAGCGGTTCCTCCGGTGACATCCACAACTTTTGTAAATGGAAACACAAAAATAACCATTCCAACGTGAAACAGTGTGACTGAACTGAACTGGACTGGACTGCTTGGCTGCACTGTGAACAGACAAACCAATCGTTCATCTGTTAGACTTCTGACAAAGCAGCTTACAAGTGTTTGTTGCAGTATTAAAATGTACTGGCTGCTGGCACCAAGTCAACCAGGACCAAAGTCTTATGTTCAAACTTTAACACAAAAAAACACAAATTCTGATCTTCAGGTGCCTTAAATGCATGCAGACTGTTCGACAAGCGGTCTAATTGGACATACAGGCCTCTATCCCCAAAGCAGAGCAGCATTCAACACGCGCGTCAACTTATTCACTCAGTGTCTCATGCCTCAAACTACTAAAACAACAGCATACTAAAGTGACAAGTTGCATTCCATAGCTTCACTGCCTCGGGTCAGCACTTTGAAAAATGGCCACATGCTCTGATATCATCAATATACTGTATACATATATTGTCATTGTGTTTTCCATTTCAAAAGTGTACTTTAAGAGTCATTTTTGCTCTACAAGAAATATCACCACGTATTCAGATGAATATGGATGAATAAAATCAGCCCGTTGGAATATAAGTTACATGATTAATCATCAGCAGGTCTGTGTTTAAAATTAAACTTAATTTCTACGAAATCTAACAAACTAATGAAACACTCTCGTAAAGCAATCATTTTTAAATCACAGAAGAACCTCCAAACCCGAGACAGAAGAGTGAGGAGTAAATACTTTACTCATCCTCCTCTTCCAACTTATTCATTCGTCCGTTTTTATCCCTTTGATTCACTGCAGAACTCTCTTGACAATTTTCTGCACAGAGCTTGTGTGAGTGAGAGTGAAATGCGCAGAAAACCAGATTTTGTCCAGCGGCCACGGGCAGGGATGTAAGAATAGAGGGTGGCGAGCTGGGAGGCACCCCTGTTGTGAATACAGATTGGTCACTGGCGTTCGGCGGACATCTCTGAAGCACTGAGTGGAGCATGGCAGTCCACCAGCCACACAAGGACCCCCGAGGTGTCTCTCCTCTCCGCCCGACTGAAAAATGGATCAAAGCGTAGAGGCAGAAATGACAACCTCTGTTCGGGCTAATCTTATCTCACAGGAACCGAAGACTCCTGCCGAAAAACCACCAGATAGGCAACAGGAAGGCATGAACTCACCATCTCTTTCTCGGTCTATCTGGCTCGCCCCAATCACAGTATAATCAAAAAGGTGCAACTGCCACTTTGCGCCTGCCAGGGAAATAGCACATGGAGCGTCTCTGACTATACAAAGAGTGAAATGGATGAACTGGTTAAGGTGATATGGAAAAGAAAAATGGCAGAGAGGGAACAAGGAGATTAATGACGCAAACATCAAAATGGCCTTGTGATGCGATTCTATGCTTACTTGGGCAGGGTGAATATAATCGTGGGATCAGATCTGTAATCGTGTTCTAAGCAGAGTGGGAACTGTGCATACTGCGGTAAATTACACTTGTGTATGGATATCAGCAGGGTAGATAGTTAGAGAAGATAGAAACACTTTAATGTGCAGCGAAGAAAACAACACGTACATCTCCCTGCCATGAATAGATCAGAATCTGCCTCTCTTTGGCTTGTCGAGATTTCATCTTTTAATCTGTTTTTTTTTGCAATGGCCTGGTTTATTTTCTGGGTTCTGCATCATCCACCCTCTCATCCCTGCATTGTATCCATTTCCATCACAGAACTGAGAACAGGAGTCAAAGGGCAGAGGCGAAAAAAAAGCCTTCGCCCGGGCACATATGCTCCCATGGCAGCCAGTGTCACAGCAACCGATGCCCTCCCTCTCCCACCACGGAGCCCACCCTACCATCTGTCCCATTAACCTGGGTTAGCAGCACACTGGCCTGGATTGTTTGAAAATGTGTGTCGGTCTGTGTTTGCAAACAGAAGCTGCATAAAGCACGCGGTGAAGTCCAATAAGGTAGATGGTCAGATAAGAAGGATGAAAGGCAAAAGCTTAAGAGAGAGTGGACTGAGTGAGAGGCTGACAGACGGACAGACAGAAAGCCATTGGTCCATGTGCGAGCAATTGTGCATAAATGTGAGAGTTTTCGTTTGAGGCAAGTGTGAGGTCATGGTTCCTCTGGGAGAGGCACAGCACAGTCTAATGTCAGTCCACTGACATTATGTGACGACGCTGACAGGACACCTCTGTTACATCCAGATACACATTTACAGGGTGTCGGAAATATCCTTGGAGGTCAAAGACGGGACAAATACAAAAAAAACAGTTATATCCCTTTTCCACACTAAATTCCAAAGGGCAAAGTGATGACGCTTTATCAACAGCCAACCAATGTCCACTACTGAACTGAGTAAATCCAATGCAGAATTTTGGGTGATTCAGTACATGCCCCAGTGACCATTGAAAGTGAAGTTATGTCTCTCTCCCCATGCAGTCATTAGATAGGGGCCTAGTCTTGTTGCCCCAAAATAACTGCCCTGGGGCATTGCCAAGATGGCTGCCAAGTGGCAAGAATGTATTATGGTCCTTTTCTTTCTAACAAACACAAATAAATCGTTACCTTAATGACAGTTGATGCCTGAAATTCAACTCAAGTCAAGGAGCAAAGTTGCTGCAATGGGTACCGCTCCTCAAATATCAGGAGTGGAGTGGGAGTGGGAGTTGGGGTTGCTAATGTTAGCCTATAAAGCACCGCGACCGTGGCCATGTAATGAAACAGTGTTCCGTCTTATTTGATTACTTGATTGATAGCGTGAAGTTATGGATGAATTACGATTGACCGTGCTTTCCTATCTCCATTAAATAAATGGTAAATGCCGCTGTAATGATACCTGGACTGTCAAAGTAACGCAAGAGAAATCACAGCTGAAGATGTCTAACTGGAAATGTCCTGTCAGGTCTTTTCACACAAACTCAACCAACGACAAGTCATGACCTATGAGGGTCTTGAATATTTTGACCCATTTCATAGGGGGAGATTCTAACCGCTACCCCTTGTATTTTTGTTCTGAAGGGGAAAGCAGCCACTTGAAAATGAGGGGTAGGGGTACAAACTGAAATGGGATTGAGCCTAAATAACAGGCCAGGGACGGGATAGGGAGTAGTCTGTATCAAGTAGTTTCAATCAGAACACATGGGCATACACACAAGCTTTTCAGTCTTTGTAAGGTGTCACCCTTAACCTGTTGCCCTTGCATCCTAATCCATCCTCTCACCAATATCCTTTTATTTTTCTTGCTTGGTTTTTTTCACTGCAAATCAGTCACAAACAACTTGGAACGCTTGGACCACATCATTCTTCTGTCATGTTTGGCACGTGTGATCTTGTGATGTAATGATTAGTCATGAAGTGTTCAAACCACAATGACTACATCCAAGAAAGTTGTGTTGTGTGAACGGTACAAGGATCCAACAAATTTTGAGTGTGGTGTGCCCAAGGCTTTAACTGTAAACTGGCAAGCTAGTTAGCTTGGTCACGAATGGGATGAAAAGTTCATAAATATTTAATAAGATGTACTTCTGTCTCAAAACTGTCTGAAAACAATTTTATTGATTGAATAAAAAATGAAGGCTCTGACATGCAATTAGTTATGACAGTCTTCTTATTTGACTCTCTATCGCTCCCAGCTCAAGAACGCTTGTCAAATTTGTACGATATGATAAAAATGTATAAAAATGAAGTAGCACACAGGCCGGGTTGCAAGCAGAGAAGTGCCACCATGTGACCAGGGGAGCATCAGCGGGGCAAGATAATTTGATGTCTATACAGTAGCACATTTCATACATATTGGCGAAGCAAAGTCATTTACAAATAAATAAAATAAATGAAGCATATAGCGCCCAGGATGTAAAAGCTGATTTTTTTTTTTTTCTAGGGTTCTAGAGGATCTCCTCAATATCTGCTGCACGGTTAATGTTGTAATCTTAGAGTTAGACGAGCTCGATGAGTCTCTGTCCAAAGGTACCAAATTCCACCTACCAGCAGCTCTAGAGGTCATGTTGAAGTTGTATGGTTATATGGGGTTTACAAGTTGTTTCTATTTGCTTTATCATTAGTGACAGTAAATCATTTACCATCTACTAATACTCAAGTCATTATTGCAATAAATAAGTAAGTAATAATTAGCTCCTATTAGTGGCTCATAATTGGAGTTTATAGATCTATTACGCATCAGTAGAGATACCACTTGAGATATTGCTACATGCTGCTTCCGGGTTATTGGCGCTTACCTCGTCTTTCTCATTGTAGTGTCTTAACTATTTTGGGTTTGCTTGGAATTCAACTGGATAAGTCAGAGCAAAACTGAAAGCTGACATTTTTTTTTTTTTCCTGTTTATTCAAATAATATTCATTTCTCACTGTGTGTGCCTTTTATCTCAGTATGACTCCAGTCAAACACAAGGCTTCTTCCCCTCTTAGAGCCGGGAGTGGGAAAGAGAAATATCATTTGATGTCTCTCTTCGTGGTTGGAGTCTGTTTGATTATCGCTCTCGCCACCGATTGTAGTGCAGACAAGGTGAGAAGCTCCGTCAGTTCACAGACAAGATGTGTTAATTGGGAGGTGAGACAAACAACAGGTGTATGGAGAGGTCAGAACGGGAAAGGCACAAAACGCTTGAAAAGGTAGAGGAGGTGTTGATGAGACTGGAGGCACTCTTGGAAAACCCAGAGACAGTGGTCGGGTTAAAAATGAGAAAAAAATGCTGGATGACTGAAGTGGGGTGAATACTGCAGATTTCTAATTAGAGAAAAAAGGCTAGATTAAACACAGATGGGGCTGAAATGGCACACAGAAAGGAGGAATGGTGATGAATAGAGCATGAAGGCATAAGGTCAGTGTGAATAAGATCTAGTGGTGTGGAATAGGGAAAGGATGTCGAGAAAGAGCAAGCAACAGAGCAAAGAAAGAGAGAGAGAGAAAGACAAAAAACAAAATGGATCAAGAGAAGGATATACAGAGGAGCATGAATACACATGTGTTTACGCACTGTCTGATTGAATCTATGCTACTGTAGATGAGTTAATTCATCCTGGACTTAACTGGCTTACAATTAGGCAGACCTTCAAGATGGCCTTAGAATGAACAAAGCACTAAGTATGTGAGTCTCTGGAGAATTCTCAGGGCTATTGCAGATAATAGCAGTTGCCTTGGGGGTAAAATCAGGCAGTATTCTACTGGCGTTACTTTATTAATAAAAAGGAAGTAGGTTCAATGTTTTTTCTTTTCTAAACAAAATAATGATTCTAAAAGTGTTGTTTTAAACCTGCTACAAAATAAACGCTGCTTTTCTCTTCCTCTGTAATCAAGGACTCATTGCTTCAAAAACTACAGTCAAATTCAAATCTAAACTTGTGATCACTATAAACATAAAGCATGACTGGCATAGTAACATAAACTGAGGTGAAGTGTGAGTTGGCAAACAGTTAATAGGCGGTGCTCACTTGGTGGGAAGCCAGTGAGGGATCATGTCCTTGTCATTGCACTCCCAGTGAGGGGAACTTGTAGCCACACCCAACAGTGATATCACCAGGTCCTGGGTAACAAGGGCCTTTCTCAAACTGGACTCTAGCCACTCCATCTTACAATCACCTTACAAGCACCCATTGTTAAGGTGCTTACGCTTTAGGATTAATTTTCCTCCCTCCAGGCTGTTGTACCTTTTTTGTAATCATGTTGTCGTATTCAAATCTTCCAGAAACAGCATTTCTTGTATTTTCTAAAGATCTTCTGATGTTTAAAAGCCGCTTCATTTTGGTCCCAGGAAATACACAACACTGTACAATCAAATTAAAAACGTCTACCATTTCCTAGTCTAGAGGGGGGTATGTTTGATCTCAGTGGAGCTTCTTACAGTACATGACAAACACAACATGCTCAGTAAGATAGCATTGGTCTTAGCTTGCTGTTGGAGAGTTTCATAACCCACCTCCATTGCAGACTAATTGGTTTGGGACAGTACCAAACCAAGCAATGAGGCGGACCCTCCACGTGGACATGCAAAGAGAGTGGAAGTGGGTAGGGAGATGGTGTAGGGGGTGGTTTGAGAAAAGCTTCACCTGTACCTCACTGAAGACAAGACTTTGGGTGTGTTGGGGTACTCTTTAACGCCAGCCGCGGACTGAACCCTACCCACACTGATAGAAATTTGGTGGACAACAAAATATAGAAACAAACACTAAATATATATTACACGTGGACATAAAATATTAGGAAAACCTTTCAGTATGATGCAACATCAACAGCACCACAAACTAAAGCTGCCAAAATGATGAATCAACCCCTGTGCCACCATTTTCACAGAAACTGAACATTATAACCTTCATTAAGGTAGAATGTATTACAGGAGACTCCATTAGTTTCAAGGTGTACCCAATAAACCTTTTGTTTTTTTAGAGACAAAACTTTCCAGTGCAATTGTAGAAAAGCAGAAATGAAGATGTTCTTCTTGGATTTTCTGCTTCTTGACAGTTTGGACCAACAATCCTGACCACAACACTCAATAAAATATTGGGCAGAGCAATATGCTTAGTGTAAATGTCCACCAATTGTGCCAACTGTGAAGATTATACACAATCAGTGATGTGTAAGTTACAGAAAGGTGTATGCACACATACTACAAATGTAACCAGCAGACTGAGGTGGAAAGATGTCAGGTCTGTTTCAGTCCCCAAGCAGCGGATCGGCTCCTCGTACTAGACTTCAGAAGGTGATTGATGATTTTAATTAGGTGCTGAGACCCTACTGGGAGCTGACAGAGAGCTACAGTGCCCTCTTTTGGGCTTAGAGGACTCTGGCTCTGACCCAAATACTCTGGTGGCTTATTACCCACAGTAACTCAGCCAGGTAGGGTCACCCTCTTTATACCGTCAGTTCTAATAATCAAGTTCAACCTCTAATCTGTGTTTATGGTTACTTTTAGTCCTGTATATCTCTGGCTTTCTTGTAGTCTGTGCTATAAAGTGCTGAAAATCAATAGACAGTCAAATTGTTCAAAATGTAATGGTACATACATTAGCTAGAAAAATGCTGTGATGGATTCAAACCTCTTATTTGCTGTTGCTTATTGTCGGTGGCTGGCTTTCGTGCCATGCAACCACACAAAGCTCTGCTTTCGCTGCTGCGCTGGACAAAAAGAGATATCCTCAGGAATCAGAGGCAAATAGCAGACTGGCACTATCACATGGAGTTACTGCTGTGTTTTACCTTGCTGCTTGTTACGCACACCAAAGCCTCTGTCAGCGCAGGCTAGGGCAGACTAGCGGGTGTAAGTAATGTGCTTTGACACAGATCAACTTGCTAAGTAATTTACCCTCAGCTAGGGCAGCTTCAAAAGTCTGCTTAGTGAGTTGAGCTTGCCTCTAAAGAGTACATCTGCTGCATATTTCAACAATGTTAAACAATAATTAGCTTATGGTGCAGGATTTCTAACTGTAAGAAACCAAACGGGCCCACAAATAGTTAGGGTGGGGAACGGGGCTGAATATTATATTTCATTGTATTCAAAAAGTGGGGATCATCTGCATTATTAACTATTTCTTTGAACTCTCTCCTTGACCTTGTAAAAATTGTAATACCTTCTCTCCTATGAAGGATGACGTAACATCTTTTACAGAGGAGCAATAGAAAGCACCCCGACTGGAAATATCACAAACAGACAGGAGAGCTCTACAGCGGGAGATTAAAACCGCCGAGAGCATCTTTGGTACCCATCCACAGAGCATCTATGATATTGGTGAAGTGAGATGGCTGCACAGAGCCCAAAGGATACTAGAAGGCAACACACACCCCAGCTACAGTCTGTTCACCCTGCCTCCAACTGGCAAAAGATAGAAAAGTATCTGCAACAGTACCACAAGACTATGAAGCAGCTTAGGCTCCTGAACTCACCCTGCGCCCTCCAATATGAAGAATTATTTATTATCTGTAAATCCATCTGTAGTTTTTGTGAGTAGCACACAGGGAATACAAACTTTATCTTGTTATATAACACCATTCAAACCCTCCCCTACAAGAAATTGTATGAACCTTCATTCCCCTCTCTAAGAATTCTCATAAATCAATACTTCACCTGTACAGACTCAAACCTATTAACTCTTTCATTGATATGAACCTATAAGATTAGTAATTATGTACCTGCTCTGCTATGGGTGTAGCCAAGCATTACTTTTTTTTCCCCACACATGCTGCACATGTGGCTGCACATCGTGAGAACCAACAACTCCTCTCCTCGTCATCGACTGCCGCACACTAACCGGATCTGTGTCTGCTGTGTGCTGCAATCGTAAGATATTCTTGTCTTTGCAGTACGTGCAGGCTGTGGGTTTTGTCCGTGCGTGTAATCCGCTCAGGTTGTTTGTCTGCTTTGTGTAGTGGCTGTAGGCTGGTTCTGTCTGTGGTGTTCTCTCTGTTTTTGTGGTCTGTCGGGGATGTAAGCTGTTAAGGTTTGTGTCGGTGCTCCGAGTGAGTGCCAGGTGTTGTGCATTTCACGCTCGCTGCCTTCGGTCTCACTTGGGGTTCAACTGCTACCCTCAGACACACACACACACACACACACACACACACAAAACAGTACATGCTCCCCTTCAAACTGCCTTCCTTTGTGATCATTGTCTTTTTTTTCCCTCACCTATCGTCTTCAGTTTTTCTATTCTGACAGCATCTGCTGCCTGCCATTATCGCCTTGTCTCAACTCCAACTTTTGAAATGTTTCTTTCTGCTGCTTTCGTGTTTATCTCTTTGACTGCTTCTGTCTGCCTCTCCTTCGCCGCTTCTCTCTCTTTCTTCCTCTAATGACCTGTCTGCCCCTCCCTATTACATCTCTCTCCCTCTTTTTGTATCCTCTCCACACACACACACACACACACACCTGCCTGACGGAGGGGGTTACCTCCACGCAGCTTGCCAATCTGCTCGCTATCAGTGTGCAGCAAACACACACACCAGAGATGATTCATCACAAGACGGCAAAAACTCACAAATTATACAAAGTAGAAAGCGAACAGCGCTCTCACGTACTCTCAGAAAGAAATTCAAGCTCACCACCTCAACTTTGACAACTTTACTTTCTATCAAAGCCCTTTAATTTTACTCCACATTCCCCTTTCGACATAAAGACGCACAAACACACACGTTTCTTATGCAAATCAATCACACCTCCCTCTTTCGATCCACTTTGACGTATAAATACAACCCAGGTCTTACCGTGATGGTTGGGATGGCTGTGACGAGCGAGTAGATGAGCACAGGGGGGATCTTGCTGGTGTCGTCCGGGCCGGGGTAGGGCTTGGAGAAGGTCTTGTCGTAGCAGAAGAAGCCCTGGATGTGCACGGGGAAGGTGTCCGTGTACTCGAAGTAGTAAGCCAGCAGCACCGTCCCAGCCATGATCACCAGCTGGAAATAGAACATTATCCCTCCGTTAGGAAGCGAGAGGACGAGAGGTGAAGAAGAGGACGGAGAGGCGGAGGTGGAAAAGGAGGAGGAGGAGAGGAAGAGGGGAGAGTCAAGTCCCTGTTCCCCTCAGCCACGGGGAGATGCATAGGAAATACGGACTGAGAGAGAGACAGAGTGAGAGAGGTTCAGCCTTTGGATCAGAGAGAGAGAGAGAGAGAGAGAGAGAGAGAGAGAGAGAGAGAGAGAGAGAGAGAGAGAAGGAGAGCGCTGTCAAGACGAGAAAGAGAA
>OMLP01037534.1:0-10466 GCA_900302685.1 Spondyliosoma cantharus | reverse complement strand
TCCCCTAACCCACTATCACCTAGAGACTCCTGTATTCTTCCCTTTCTCTTTTTCCTTTCTTGACCTCTCACCAAAAGAAAGAGATGCCATTGATAGAAAAAGGGGAAAGGCTTCACAGTAGGGAAGCCGTCCTAGTCTGACCTATTTTAGCGTGGAAGATTGGAAGGCAGATCAATAGCGAAGAAAGTGCTTGTCAAGATGAAAGGTCACATTAAGACGGTTCAAGTTGGGGGCTGTCACAGGGAGACATGAGGCTGTGTGCTACAAGTGCGAGGAGTGTGTGAAGACTGACGAGTTCCTTCTTCTATCCTTCTTAAGATGTCACCCTCTCCCTCCGAGCCAGCCTTCATATCACCGCTTTGAAAATATAGTTAATGCCTGGCAGATTTTCAAGCCATTACCACACATCGCTTCATTAGGTACCGACATAAAACCGTCTTAAATTATTCCAGGTATCAGGATATTCTGAACGAGCCTCAGTTTCCCCTCCGCACGCTGTGAAAACTTGCAACAAGTCTGACAGGAAATTAGTTTTTCATTGATTTCTGTGAGGCAGTATGAGAAGTGCTCATCAGAGATAAGTAGAGGGGATTATCTGGTCTTCATGACTGATCTATTATAAACGAAAACTCAACGGTTAGTAATCGAGTGCACATTCTTAGAATTGATAGCCAGGCGTTTTGATCTGGAGCCTGTCAGTAATATTTTGAATCCCAAGTGACGTTCTGGACGTGGACGCAATTGAGAAGACCTGCAACCGGTCGGAGCAGTGAAACATGTGGTCAGAACGGAGAGACACATGCACACTGGGTGGTGCTTGGTCTGTTTTCGGTTAAAAATTAGCATAGTCAATTAACTTAAGTTAAGTTACATCAAAACAGTACAGTAAAATGCTCCTTGTGGCGAGAATCTTGGTTCACATTTGATCAACACAGATAGACCTACAACCCATCACAACAGATCCTTTGTGACTCATCGTATTTAACCTGCCCCATATCTGATAAACGGTTGGGACTGCACCAACCGGGATGCAAGGAAATCTGCTTGAATGGGAGAGGGACTGGACACATCTGTCAAAGAAAAGGAAAAATGCTCAAAGAGTAATCCGGTTCCTAATGCTTGGGTTTTTTTTACAGTTACACTTCTATGACAAGTTAGAATTTACTTGGTTACTGGGTACTGGAAGTGGGTCTAGATCTGAATCACTAAAGATCAGGTTTCAATCAGTCACAGCTGCACTTTTTCATTTTCAAAATACTGAGCTCCCACCTCGACCAGACGATGAAAAATCACAGTTTTAGCAACAGTATCTGTCCAAACATCAGGTTTTTAGAATTGTCTACATGTTGAATCAGTGTGCGTGGGGCTGTCGTGAGAGCAATACTCTGCATTTAAAGAGCGTGCAGATGGTAAGGAACGGATTATACAGTGTGTTTATCGGACCAAACATCATATGCAGTCATTAGTGCGTCGAGTTAACTAGCAAAACTACCGCAATAACCACGTGTTGCTTCCAAAGTCAAGGATATCATCATCAGCTAACATGGGTTTGATGGGTTAAAGGTTACCTTAACATCACTATGAGCTGACACTCCAGCAACCCTAGTCAATGTTACCCAAAGTAGCAACAGACAACCCAAGTCGAAAAAACATGTACCTCAGGTTGCACATTATCTTCCTCTGAAGGGGCTCAGCATTCTGCAGGTATTCACCCTCAGAGCACCACAACATTCCCAGGGGCACTACAGGATGAGATTCTGCCCTTTCCTTAGATAACCATCTTGTTTCACCCGATATCTCACTCAAAGACAACAGAAATGTTGCTGCGTGTTTCTCTTTCAACTGCTTCAATTCTCCTTTTTTTGCTTTTAAAAAACACTGCTCAAACATCGGCCTCTCCTCCCTCTCCATTATAATTTCTCCCCCCGAAAATATTCCCTCCTGGGTCTCCGCTGGTTCTGTCATTCATCATTTCTCGCTCATCCCTCTAACACCTCCTCCACTTGTGATGCCAAGAGGCAGCAAGGGTTGTACAACAGACAGCAGCGACATCCAGACGACTGGAAACACGGAACGTTTTGGGATCGCTGCGGGAGCGAGTCCAGGGAACAGCAACAGCCGACGGCGTGTGAAGGACCTACCGCAGCGAGCTCAGTGAAACTCTTAAAATAAAATATAAAAGGCGCTCCCCCCCTCGCTTAACCTGGATAAAAAACATGCCATCCTCGCACAAATCCGTAGCCTTTAACTTCAGCAATAGACAGCTTGACAAGGTCAGCCATACTTGATGAACCGTATTAATACTTTATTGAAGGGCATCAAGTATAGACGCATACTTTTACAGCAGAGAGGTCTAGATTATAACCATTCTGAGCTCCTTCTGATTCTGTTTTAAAGCTCCGTATTTAGATCTGATCTGTATATTACAGACACAGAAAATGTCTTGCTGTGAATGCAGCGTGACCATTGTGGTAATATCAGCGAGCTAATTTTGACAATTAAATAAAGTCAATGACATTATAAGCAAGCTTTAGACATGCTTAATGGTTGAGAGGGCTGGGTGAGATGACTAGTGTATTTGCTGGGTTTATAATTTCAACAGTTTTTGTTCTGTAAATCCTACCAAAATGTGGATTTGAAATCCCGCCAGTGAAGCAGTCTGAAGCCCAAATGACCCTTTTCACTATGAGGGTCAGAAAGCAATTTCTTTTTACCGTCATGACCACAACTACCATCCTTGTGATCAGTCACAAATGAGCGCCCTCCTACTTGCTGAACAGAGGCAGAGTAACCGCAGCAGGGCTCCCGAACCAGGCAACTGTCTGTCCAGCTGATGGATGGATTAAAAAACACTGGATACTGCGTTCCAAGATGGCTGCCAATTTATTCCTGTTTCTTTCTTAGGCTCAGTCAGCTCCCTGCACACATGAATGACACAAACTGATTATCTGACATGGCTCTTCTGGAGCTTTTTGTGGTGTTTATTTTTTAGGCACGTGGGCGTTACATGATCCTGCAATTCAGGTGTGTTTCTATTATGTCATAGTCGCTTTCTTTTTTCTTTTGGTTTACTTAGCTCTAGCTGTGATTTGTTAGGCTAAAATGAGCTGTTTACAGACACAGACAACCAATTATAAAGCAAGGACCCCCTGTGTGTGTGTGTGTGTGTGTGTTCTGTCTGTCCCTCCCATATCTCAGGAACCATTCATCCTACTCCATTCTTGGTGGGTATATTGTTTGGGATCCAAGGAACTATAGCATGGAGTGTAATGTTGTTTGCATGAGCAGTTCTCGAGGAAGCTACGAGCAGCAGTACCGGAGGGCAGGCAAGTGGCCCGTTCTGACCTGGCACATTTTGAATGGGAACTGCATTTGTTCAGCTTGATTTGAGAAATTACCAGTCAACTGGATTAGACTGTTAACAACCAAACCTGCTTTTGTTTGTGTTTTTGTGTGTGAGAATTTCCTGTTAGGAGTAAATGTCATGTTAATACTTTTAATTTAAGGTCCTGCAATATACTGTACAATACTGTAATTTTACTGTATTTCAGATTTAATATTAGCATTCATAAGGCTACTATACGAGCACTGTGTTCTCTGAAATTTTTAGTCACACTAATAGTGGCAAGAAATTTGGTCCCACGTCCCACATTCATGTGGTGTAAAGTAAAGTGTGGACTATAATGTAGATGCCTGAATCTGATGATCATGGCTTTCAAAAAATGCACGAACGATAAAGTATTACAACAGAACAGCCAAAACAGATGCACCAGAGGCTAAAATATCCTGACTTTTATGGGCCAAGCTCCAACAACTCTAGATGCCATCTGCTTCTTCTCGCAGAAAAAGATCCTAACCTCCTCATCTCGGCATCGATCAATGCTTTCTGTTTTGCTTCAGTGCAGAAAATAAATATTTAGGAGGGGCATTTTCCCAGCAGCCTTTTCAATACCTCCACTTTTAACCGAGTGCCACAATTATTTAGAGGTTCAGCTGAGTTTGTGCTGGAGGTACACTGCCCTCTTCCTGTGTGGTGCTGTAAATCAATCGAAGAACCACAAGGATTAAACCAGGATGCAGCGCTGTAGCTTCCAGCCCTCACAAGAATAATGTCATTTGATCACGGGTCTTTTGAAGAAAGCCTCAAAGTTGAAGGAGCAAAGATATAAGATAAGATTTACTTCCACTAATATGGCACATTTTGCACCTTTACGATGGATCTATACAGGATGGGAAACAGCCGCAAAGCTCTAACAAGAGTCAATACGTCTGTCTGCGTTGTTCTCTTTCTCTATCACTTTCTCTGGAGGTCCAGTCAGGTCCCTGGATGCTGTTAAAGCCATGTTGCCTGAAAGAGCAGTTTTGTGTTTTACGGACGGAGGATTTGGAGCAGAAGGACGGCGAGGCACAGGGGTCCACCGTCAGACACATGCTGTCCATTAAGAGGCCCGCCATCAACACACGCTACACTGCACCTGGCCAGCATGACAGGAGTCCTGGGGGAGGAGGAGGAAGCCCGGAGGAGGGCAGAGGGATGTAAGGGGATTGGAAAAGAATGGAAGAAGGACGCGGGATCAAAAAGGGGAGAATGAGGAGATGACACGAGACATAATGAAGACGGAGCGAGGCGAAAGTGAAGAGGCAATTCAAAGAGAGAGGAGGCAATGGTAGACAGAAATATCAGAGAGAGGAGTGTAATTGTGCAGTGCAGGTAAAGGAAGAGAGAAGAGGGGCTTCAGGGGAACAGGTGCACAGCTCTCAGGGTGGTGGCCGAAAAACTTAACCACCAGTCGCTCTGTCCCCATTTTCTTTTTCCTTGTGTCCTCTTTTCTTGACGGTTATCTCTACTCACATGTCTGCTTCTCTCCATCTCAATACACAGTGCTGTAAGTGGGGGTGGTCGATCTGGCTAAAAATAATACCACAACATTTAGTCTCAACCACGATCCACAATCTGATGGTGCCATTCTACATCACTCACAGTGTACTGTAGACAGCATTGTCATCTTTGGCTCCATCACTCGCTCTATATTCATGCGGCAAGGATCTGCCAGTCAATGAATGTATGTAAATGTGTACAGTTTGGAAACAGAGGAACAAGGACACTGAAATTTCTTCGGAAGATTCAAACGAAATTGACGAAGTTCGTAACTCAAACTAAAACACAGAAGTGGCGGTCAGCGGCAGACGAGCAGCAGGCAAAAGGCAGGACACAAAAAACAGTCCAAAACATCAAACAAAGCAACAGTTGCTGTGGATCAGGCAATAATCAAACAGGATGAGGTCCTACAGTATATTAGGAAACTACGAGGAGACAATGTTGGCAGGAAAGCTCGTAATCAAAGACAACCAAGACAATCTGGCAAACAGGTGGTGAACCACTAGCAGTATATGTACTGAAAGGCCCGACTGGATAATTGAAAACGGTGATGAATGAAAAAGTGTCGTGAAACTGAACAATAACAGGAAGTCAAACAAATTGTAGTGCATAAAGGTAGAAAATAAAATAGGATGTGAAGTTAACAACCGAGCTGTCACAGACATTAAACATCACAATCACAATCTAAAATGGTCCTAGCTGTCAGCATAAAGGGAAATGCAGGAGATTCACGTTGTAGAATTGTTAAATAGGATAATAAAGTATACACCTTTCTTTGCTTGGTTAGTGTTGGTGGCTGTGTTTGACCGGCGACAAGAAAAGGTGTGCGTTTGCATTGCCTCTTTTTCGGTGCTGCAAACGCTATGAGACTTGACATAACATATTGCTTTTTGGCAAATGAGGTACAATATGTTGATTAATGAGCTTTGGACCATTGGAAGGAGACTGGCAAACTCTTTCCTCCTCTTTGCCGTTTCCAGTCTTTATGCTAAGCTACACGAACCAGCTGCTGGCGTACAGACATGAGGGCGGCATCAATCTTCTCGTTCAATTCTCATAAAAAATCCTATTTCTGAAAATGCTGAGCTATTCTCTTAAAAATTGAGCAGCAGATTTAAAAAAAAAATAAAAATGCACTCATGGGTTGGACGGCAAGGGAAAAAGCCCTTTTTCATTGTTCAGTTTGGACTTGCTGGTATCAGGTAACAATTTGAAGCAGATCAACTGATCTGCAGTGACACAACCAAACATGACAACAACATTCAACAATATAGCTTTTCATTGCTACAGCAGAGAGACACGACAGGCTCTGACAAACTGCACGGAACAAAAACACCATAAATTATTGAACAACTGGTGTATCCTGGTGTTCCTCTGTGCCATCTTCCACAGAAACATGTTTGATCACAGAAGACACTGACCTTGTATTGTTTAATAGTGCGTTGGAGTCTGTTTCCACAACTAGGTTTAAAGCCAAAAAAAAAAAAAAAACTCCTACCAACCAACCACCGCTTTGCCAGCACAACCACTAACCCCACCTACACACCGCACTCCCACTCCCATACTGCTATTCCTCTGTATCTCTTCTCTACCTTTCATTAAACAAAAGACATGCTCTGACACAATTCTACAAACAGGACGGTTTCTGCCATCCTAATGTGGGTAATTCTGTGTGAACTGGAATCTGACAGGCGGTCAGTGCTAATTACAGCTTCGCAGCAGGAGTTGGATTAGCTCAGTGGTCTGTACTGATCTCTAATCTGTCATTCTAAATACAAGAGAGGCTCCCCGCTGAGACTGAAGGGAATGGGAGACAGAAACAACAAACCTGAGATGAACCTGGCTGGATGCTACACTTGCTCAGATTAAAGCGACGTTCTGGCAGCCACCATGATTTGGCCTGCTTTGTGGTCATGTTTGTTTAGATTTTTAGTTTAGATGGTACCTGAAAAGATTGTTAAAGCTGCTCAAGCTGCTGATGGTTCTATTTAAAGAGTGGAGTTGCCTGAAATGACAACTCCACAGTGGATTATCACCTGAATGTGCAGCTCCCCTCAGCTCAAACCATGTTAGCTTCTTTTAGGTCAATGTTTTGGTTTTGCAACCCTCAGCCTCGGTGCTTTTCGTTTAGTCTCACTGCTCTCGTTACACAATTTTTAAAAACAATATTAGTGCGTGTATGCAGGTTATAACTTAAGTTTCTCTTTTATTTCCAACACAGACTGACTATGTTTGAGCGCTGCTTGATGGAAGTGTGATGGAAATCTATTAATGCACCAACCGCTACCTCCAAGTGGCCAAAATAGTAAATAATGCAGGTCGAACAAATGATTTTCAAAAAGGGGCTGCTTAACATGTAATTTAAAGAACAAACCATTGTGCATCCCTGTGTTTATTTCAATGTAGATTGATCGAGATGAATATTAGAGATTTAAAATGGCATATCCTCTACAGCTGCCCTGAGACCCTCGGTCAAATCGTGCTCCCACACTTGTAGTAGAGTACAAGTCGGTACGTGCTAATGATTCAGCAGCTATTCGTTTACCAATCTGTCAATGTCTTTGAATGTGATCCACCTAACATGGCTTGCTAAAAGTTGGCCGTGTGCTCAACCAAGTCTGATTCATGTAAATGGAAAGTGATTCAGCTGTCGGAAACACAATGTTTGATTGGAGTATTTCTGTTTCTGACTCACCACCCAAACTGTTTCTTGTAGCCCATATGAATCTGTAGTGGTATCTTTTGACTGACGACATACTGGCATTGGTTTTTAAAACGCTATTCTTTGTCTCTCGACACTTTCCTTCCCCACAACTCTTTTCAACATGCACCATCGCTCTCTCTATTGATATCTTGCTCAAATGATGACAAGCAGGTACATTAAAACAATAATGTTTGGTGCTGGCTTGTGCACCCAATCTTTACTCGTACTTTGACAGAGGAGAACATGATAAATAGGCTTTGAATGCTGAATAAATGGTTTCCTCAAAACAATGACCCTGAGAGGTTTGTCAGTTGTTTGCAAATGAATGCGAATGAGAGAGACAGAGAATGCCAACGGAGTAATTTATAGTCTATAAAAGTTTAGACAGAGTACTTGAGAGTGAAAAATGTTGGGAGGAAAGGGAGCTGGAATAAGAGAGCGGCAGAACCAATGGTGCGTTCAAAGAGCTGTTGTAGTCCGAGCAGCAGGGGAAAGAAAAAGAAAGAAGAGGGTGAGGAGGAGCCGTTGAGGGAGTGAGGGAGGTGGGAGGACGACGGGAGTGGAGTGAGACGGGGTGAGTGAATGAAAAGGAAGGGAAAAGAGGAGGGCTGGCAATGGAGAGGGTTGCTCGGAGAGTTTTGGCCTACATGCTTTCAGCAGCGTCTCTCTGACTGTGTGTTTTCTGGGAGGTGAGAACAGGCATGGAGCGAGCGGGAGGGAAGGAGAGAGTGGGAGCTTTTGAGCTTTTGTACTGGATTTGTGTGAAAAAAGGGCTGAAGGGAAAGGAGAGTCCGATGGGAACTACGAGAGAGGAGAGGAGAGGAGAGGAGCGTCGCTTTAATCATCCTCCAGTCAAATCCTCTCCCTTTTTAAAACTGTGTTGTGTTGCTCTCATTTCATTACCTGCCAGCCATCATGTACACGGCCTTACAATGGGCTTTTAACAGTGGATGCAGCATTAATAATACAACTGTAACACGCTGTTGGGGATCCACCTCTCTGCATGTCTTGTGCATTGCACATTACAGAGATTACACCGCAGCCAGCAAAACACCTATTACAGGCCTGCTAGCTGCCCCTGAGCTCCAAACTCCTTTGTCTGCTAAGTCATACAGTTTGCAGTCTGTGTATTACTCACTCCTCATTAATGAGTGAGAGCCAGAGAACAGAGCAGCAGGTCAAAGAGCAGGGGACTGTAGACTTTTTTTGATGAGGACAAATTATCGGATTTCTCTGGCTGTGTGTCGTAGAGCTCACAAACACATCAATGAGTCACACTGTTACACTGGGTGTTCCTTCATTAACAACACATAATGGAGTTTGTCTTGACTCGTTTGTTTGGCGTGGGGGAACACAGGCTTGTGCCCCTCAAAGGCAAATCATCGTTGGGTGACATTATTTGATTATATTTAGTTCAACATAGACTTAGGGCGCACAGTGTCCTGGCTGCTTTTACAAGTCGTACAAACCGTCTTTCCAGCAGCTAAGATCGTTTATCATTATGCTGTGGAAGCACTGATATAAAGATGTTTTAATAGATATTATTATCACAAATATCTCACCGTAAGCGTGAGGCCCCCTTCCATTGCTTGTTAAAAACATGGCGGGGGGCATGAGTTATTTTCAAAGGCTGCAGGGAGCAAATTAGGCATATTCTGGATATGGCGGGTGTTATTGAGCTACTCGTTTATGGGTATAGATTAATTTTAGAATGAGAGACTAATTTCTCTCATCTGAATTTGGAGTTTTTCTCCATTTTTTTCTGGTGCATGCAGCTGCAACTGGAAAGTGTGCATTAAGTAATGGAGACGTGCATCCTGGTTTTGTCATTTATTATTCAGGACAGATTGGCAGAGCTCCAAAAGACGCACTGGCATCCAGTATTCAAACGTATTTAAGGGTCACGGAGTCAAGTCTGCTTTGCATTTTGCCCTTAAGTCTCAAGTGGAGTCATCAGGTATTCAGGTCTCACGTAAGTCGAGTCTTACAGCAGACAAGTCCAAGTCTTGAGTCTTGCTAGGATTCTTCCAGTTTGTTTTTACTCTTCCACTAGGCCCCTGTCTGAAATACCACCAAGACAATTGGTCTGTGAATAACTTACCCACCTTGAACCCACCTTAACCCCTGACTCGGTTGATCACAAATAACTTACCCACCATGACCCCTGACTTGATTGATCGCAAAGACCTCTGTCTACACTGATGAACCACATGCCATAGATGGCCATACATCTGTTTTTAGTCCAAACATATGCAGCTGTTGTTTTTAAGTTCAAGCACTGGAAATACCACTGCCATGTATCAATACACTGTTGATTAAAGTCGAAAACACTGTGATTGAATTGTCATGCACCCAAACATTGTGTTTCACCAATCATCTACATTATTAAAAGAGTTGTACATATCCTGTTGACAAATAAGATAGGTCAAAAGCGTTAGTTCTTTTTATGAGCGACTAATACATAGGAGAGAAAAGCCAGGATATGAGAGAGCAGACACAACACACACACAGCACCATTCATCATGAGGCGAAGGTCAACCGATAACTTTGTTTTATTCAGAGTTTAGGGAGTCAGCCAAGAAACTTAAAACAAGAGCAGACGTGCATGAACAAATGTGCCAGAGCAGGCAGACAGAACAGGGACATTTTTTCCTCAAACAGGGTGCTATCTCCAGGTGTCGTGTTGCCAAGGAGCTGGGACCGGCTCGTGCACCCCCGATGGGAGGGCTAAAGTTTAAACCACAGTGCCTCCCCACCTTTTTTAGACCGGTGTGTCCAATGACAGCTATTCAACTCATCCTTTGTTTTAGCCAATGAGAAAATCTACATGTTGTGACTGAAACCATATAATGCTTTGCTGTCTGTAATTCTCCGTCTTTTTCT
>OMLP01037526.1:13011-30820 GCA_900302685.1 Spondyliosoma cantharus | reverse complement strand
CTCTCTCTCTCATTTCCTGTCACCTCTCAATGGATGTAATGTTTGGCCACTCCAATTATTTAATGAAGCAGAAACGTAAAACATTGTCAGGTTAAGGTTTCTCAAATGTAAGGATTTACTGTTTTATTATTATTATTGTTATTATTTTTTTTTTTTTTACATTATTTTCAGTTTAATATATTTGGGTTTTAGACTGTTTGTTGGACAAAAGACATGAGAAGATTTCAACATGGGTTCTTGGAATTTGCCGGCCATTTTTCATCTTTTCTCTGACTCTAAGCCGACTGAACGATTAATAGAAACATTTGTCAACAGACTAATTGAAAATAAATATGAAGCCAATTAATTAATCTGATTAATCAATGTGTGAATTGGTCTGAAAAGTGTCAGAATAAAGTACAAAAGGTTATCACCATTATTCTTTCCATCGCGCTAAATTATGTCTTTATTTCTCATTTATAACGTTGTTGAAAAAAAAGAGTTAAGAATAAATAAATGTAGAACATTAGAGATAACTAAATGTTGAAACACAGAAATAGACTTTTTCGTTCCCAAAATGTATTTATTTTTTCATCTATTAATGTATTTATTTTCTGTCCTTCATAGACAATTGACTTAAACTAAAGGCGACGTCGTTAAAGTTTTGTCCAGACCACAAAAGACTTTCAGTTTCAGTTTCTGATCACATACAATAAGACAAAGAATGGAATCAGATCCTCACATATGAGAAGACAGAGAAAACAATTACTAAAACAATTGTTTGATTATCAAGAAAGTTATTGATTTTCTCTCAAACAAACAGGACTAATCATTTCTGCCTACAGCGAAGACAGAAAGGTATAGATAAGTACATTTTTAGCAAACATTTTTGGAACTACTGTCTAACAATGCTGTTTAGAAATAACACCTGAGCTAGTCGTGGAGCTACCTTTGTCCTCAGTTGACTGTGTGCACCCTGGTGTAAATGTCAACGGGTCAAGTAAAGGTCAACGGCGTGATAAAAGTGGCAGCTGCTTTTAGGAAACCATAGATATAACTTTGGACTATGAGACTGAGCGGTACCTGCGGGATGAAAAACAACCCTGTGGTCGTTGTTCTGAACACAAGTGCAGAGAGTTACACGTATGTGCCTTAGAATTCCACGAAATCGGAAAAGCTTTGAAATCAGATCAAAACGTTTTTAATCCTATCATTGTTTTTTTTAAACACCAGATGAAAAGCGCACCTCCTTACGTGCAGAGACGTATAATTTGCAGCTTTGCTTTAATGATTATATCACTGTGCGAGGAAAGGCGAGGTCGATGTCACGAACTGTCCAAGCTCATCGTAAGACAAAGTCCAAACCAATTCCGACAGCATGAAATTCAACTCGGAAACTCATTGTTAGTGGCTGTATGATAATTAGAGTTGGCCTTCCCGGCTGTTTATGTAAGAGGGGCTTGTTTATTCATAGCGAGTCCAGTTTGTGCGAAAGCCCCATCGGACCTCAAAGGCTCCATTATTAGGGCGAGTGGTTAAAGCCTCTTTCAAACTTCAAACATACGAAGCCTCCCACTCAGGCACACTGGCCTGGTGATCTGCAAAAACTGAAATGTAATCACTCTGCATATGTGCAGCAGAACGACAGGATCTGAATACATGAGGCCTGTTGTCCCCGAACTGTAACGCGAGCTTTACCTCTTTACCTTTAATGGTAAAACACCTGAGTACGCCGTGTTCCTGTCTCATCTGTGGCCATTTCACCACCGAAACATACAGACACACGGCTGAGAACTCATTACATCTCCACTGACCTGCTAACAGAGCTCTCTCCGCCTGTTCTCCAACACCAAAGAGAAACGGGCCGCACACAGCTGGGTCATTGTTCTAGACGGGGGTCCAGGAGTGTGCAAAGCCTCATTAAGAGCGGACGGCTATAAGCCTCTTTAACCGTACTCGCTGCATCAGACACTGAACCAGGTGGAACTCAGCGAGTAGAAACAGAACGTTGCGTGTTCAAATCCTGGTTTAAGGAAGGAATAGGAACGGAAATCTTTAGCACGACAACATTCCCACAGCAGATCAATATATTAGCTTTATTGTTGGATTTTGCATGGAGATCGCAACATGGTGGTGAAAGCTGGTGGGGGGATTAGCTCAAAAAGGACATTTTGAAAATGGAGCAAGTCTTCTTCGTCTTCTAGATTGGCTACACCCATCCTGTTTCCCTGTGCACAGAGGACACTGGTTCCCAATAGTGCCAACAAAAATGCCAAAAGAGAAGATAATCCTCATATACTGATCTGCTTACCAATGTCTTAGAACAGTCTGATTTCCTTTGCACATAAAAAGAGGATACAGCCGATGTGTGAAGCTCGTTCTCATGATGCGGGTGCAACAATATATCGTTGTGCTTAATGCTGTTTTGACTGGTTTTGATGGTGGCCTAAGCTGCCAGAGGAGATCTGAAGATGAAATGACAGGGGCCATTCATTCGTCGTCTGGTTGTGTGAAACCACTGTCTCTTTATGGCTTCTTGATTACGCTGATCTCACCATCATGCAGGCTGCGTCACATGGCCTGCCATATGCCAGTCACAGGGTAAGTGACACTGACACCTGGCACAGTTATCCTGGCGTCTCACAAAGGCTTTGAACTCAGCTGGCAGGGAAAGTTCACTGAATGACAAACGTACACTGCAATCTACAATTAAATCAATTTGCCGAACTCCATCATCTGACATGGTTGACTTGAACTCAATTTGTTCTCCATTGCTGGTGTTGTAAAATGGCCAAATGAACCTTTAACCTTCAACCTTTAATCAAAAGTTTGGAGCGCTTTTAATTATGTAATTTAATTGCACCCTACTCTCCTTCTATGATGTTTTACAGGGACCTGACTGGAGAATCAGCTTCACCAGCTGTTTGTCTCAGACTGCCCAAAGTCCTAATACTCACATAAAAGTCAAAATAGCATTAGCATTAGCATTTTATTCCACCAATTTTCTGGAAATTAACATTTGTGGGACATTCGGATGGAAACCAGGGCTTCATACATTATCAATTTCATTTTCTTTCCTCAATATTTCATTTAATTCCACGCCTTTAAATTAAACTTTTTTCATCTTTCTTTTTAATTTTAACATTGAATCAAAATACTTTTAACTTTTTTGATAATAGTAATAAAAGTATTGAATATCACCCAATAATTGCAGCTTTTTAGCCTCTTTTTATACAGGTGTTAGAAAAGTAACCTTTCATGTTATTAGAGAACAAACAACAGACATCAAGACGAAACAATTTTAGTGATAAATATATACAGTATCAATATATGGTGGGGGGAGAGTTGTGAAAGGATTTGGTTATGTGGTTGTTATGCTAACTTTAATGCTGAACCAGTTTGCTTGGATAAGAATCAAAGAGGTACATTTTTTCCATTTCTTTCTGAAATAAACTTTGTAATCGTTGTTCGGTGTTACATTTTTTTAGTTGTTTAGCGTTACTGATGAAACTTTTGGGTTAATATAGCGTTAATGGTTAGCGTTGTTGATGTGTTAAACAGTTAAAATGGCAGGCCTAGCTTGTAACACCTGTGGAGCGATGGGTGAATTAACCGAAATAATTCAACACACATGTTTGGATAAGAGTCAGAGAGGTCATTTTGTATTCCTGAAGTTAGCTTTGTCAATGTTAATGTGTGGTGTCAAAATGCTAAGTCAATTTAGCTAACCTTACATGAGATAAGCAGACATATTTGGCTAATTTGTTTGAGTTGAGTTGTAGTTTACCGTTAATGAAGAAGTGGGTCAGTACGCCGTTAAGGGCTAACACTGTTGATGCTAAATGTTAAACAGCTAAAATTGCAATCCTAGCTTGTAACAACTGTGGAGTGATGGGTGTATTAACCGGAAAATAATTCAATACACGTGTCATTTTGGATTCCTGAAGTCAGCTTTGTCATTGTTGATGTGTTGTGATGAAATATTAACATTATTTAGCTAACGTTACATTAAGCTAATTTGTTTAATGAGTTGAGTTGTAGGTTAGCGTTGAAAATACAACTGTAAAGCTTTTGGGTAGATATGGTGTTAAAGGCCGAAGCTGTTGATAACAGTTGGAAAAACTAAAATGGCAGACATGATTAACGTTAATGGCTAACGTTGTTGAACAACTAAAAGGGCAGGCCGAGCTTGTAACAACTGTCGAGTTAACGTTACAAGCTAACAGTGTTGATGTTAACTGTTAAACATTACACGACCCTTTAGTTAATTCATACAAAAAGAACCCTGAGAGCACATGATCACACCCCTTGTCGCCCTCTTCAGTCTACTGGGCCATGAAATCTATTTTGTCCAAGACTTGTCAAAAGGCTCAAAGTGGAACCAATCTTCCCTTCCCCCCTCGCAGATAAATGACATCTGCAAACACGCAAAGGAGTGAAACTGCTACCTCCAGTGTCTTCATGACGTCAGACTCCCGAGTGTGCAGTATGTGAGCGTGATGGAAGGGATGTGACTTTGTTCCTCGTGAGTCAGCTGTGTCAATGCCATGAGTCAGGGAAAGTCAAGGAAACACCTGCTTCCGTGTGTCGACTGACTTTTCTATTTCCCCTGTGAACCAGAAACCTTGCCGGTCTGTAAGAGCAGTTATAAAGCTATATTTGTAAATGTTCAACCGGCTTTCCAACATATAGAAAGACACATCAACTCAGACAATACTACGCATTATAGTATGTATATTATAGTATGTCTCAGGAAATCAATAAGAATATGTTTGTTTGACCTCTTTATGCCCTCTCCAGGTGTTAAAACAACAGTCCATTTAGGTTTTCATTCTCAGTTACACATCCACATGTAAGGTTTCCAGTTTCACGTTCTTTCTTTACTTCTTTCTCTGAGTCTTCATTCAGCTCGGACACCAATAGGTGATGTAATCGGATCACGAAGAGAGGAGGAGTTGAGTGTTGCTCAGCCTATTCAAAGTCAATTTGAAGAGGGCCAGCACAGTAACTGGTCTGATAAGGGCCTTGATTTCACAGCCTGTTGCTCGGATATGAACTTATCAACTCTCTTAGTTGTCTTCTTATTTTATTCCGCATTGTTCGTGCTCCTGCCGGTGAGAACGAGATAAATGCGGAGCTCATGGCAAAAACAAGTTCATTATTAGTATTAATGAAAAGTGCAAAAAAATTGCGGCAGTAAAAAGGAAGTTTCCCACATGATCTAAATCTTCAGCGTCATAAGCGAACAGTCTACAGCCATGCTCGTGGCTCCGTAAGTTTAGCATTTATCTTGAAACACAGAAGTGCTTTACGCTAAATCCGTTTGCCACAATCACGAGAGAAAGGTGAAAATGATGGACTGAGAGCAAAACTCGTGTTTTTATTAAACTATGGATAATTACAGAAACCCTTGTTTGCTCTTCTAGGTTTTTAGATAACAGATTTGAACATCCTACTTACAGAAGCATCAGAAGAAAGGTTTCATTTTATATGAAAGTTGTTAGTATTACTATAAGTACTGGATATTGTATGACATCAGTGTTGTAAAGAAAAGGGTTAGATAGAATACATACATCCCCTCCTGATTGGTTTTACACACACACACACACACACACACACACACACACACACAGCCGGCTCAGTGAGGATTTACTACAGCAGAGATTATGTTTTATTACATACAGTATGTCATCACCGGCTGTAATCCACTTTAACAGCGCCTTGTTTGCTGACGTCTCGCAGACAGAACACGCAACTGAAAGAGAGAATTCTCCAAGTTATGGCAAGAATTAGCATCGTAAACTGATGAAACCTTGACCAGTGATGACACAACCAGACAATAATGTGGATTTTTTAAGCTGACTCAACGAGTAAGTCTTGTGTCTAAAACCAGGAGTTCAAGCTTCCAGAGGTGGTCTTGCGCTTGCAATTTTTTTAAATCTATTTTTCATCTGAGATATTAGTTATTGCCTGGAAGCTTCAGAATGAATACTCATTAATCAATCAATTAAAGGCCTGCAACAATTTGTAACCATTTACATGTATTAATCCGTCTTTGGCCATATGTGAGCAGATCGCTACGTGACGTGGAAAATTAGATCCTCCCCGTCTTTCTCGGTTGCATACAAACCTGTGGATGATTTGTTTCAGTTGTTGTTGCTGCTGGGACGTAGATTTTGGGTAACACTTTACAATAAGGTACACAAAAATGTGAGTAATCACTCAGGAATGAGTGAGGAATGAAATCAGGAATGACCTGATAGTTAACGTTAATGAGTACATTCCCCGAAAAACGGATATTCAATGAACATTTAGTAGATAATAATGAAATAATAGAGTGCAGACTGGGAGATAGGAGATAAATGGATCGTTCGATAATGATTGGCCCCTGGATATCTGTGAATCTGTTAATGACCACTTTCTTCATGAGTTGCAACAATTCATTAACTACTAATAATAAATAATTGATCTTTTTGTGTACCTTGAAGTTGAGTGAAACATAATGAGTAGTTAACAAGAAGACTCTAATAACTAATTACTTAATCTGAGTTACTCTTTTCGTGCACCTTTAAGTAAAGTGAAACATCATTCTGAGTCGTTAACAAGTAGTTCATCATTATTCAATAATTATGTCAGCTACTGAGTTTTTCCTGGGAGTTCACAATTATATTCTACATAACTCCCAGTAGTTGGTTCATAGTTATTCCATAACAACTCATGAAGAAAATACTCAGTATGTCGATTCACTGATATACATGAACTAATCATTACCTAAGGATTCGTTAATATAGGACCTCTCAGTCTGTTCTCTGGTAACTCATCATTATTGAATCACTCAGGATTTGCACATTAACAGTTCGTTAATTATCAAGTAGTTCCTGATTCATTCCTCTTTCACTCTTGATGAACTACTCACACACTGTTACCTGGACTTCTTTATGGCGGACACGAGTTGGATTTTCGGCGACAGTCCAAAAGGTGGGACTTTATGGACTTTCTGGAGTGCCTGGTCTCAGTGCCTCCGCTAACAGAGAACAACAGCAGCTGACAATAGTTTACAAATGGAGTCTGCTAACATAAACTAACGACCAGCTTCCAGCAAACCAGAAGTTCCACAGAGCTCCTTTAAAATCTGTTGTTGTAAAATAAAAAAAGTGTCCTTGCTCTTGTTAGCCAAGTTTCTGCATAATTTAGAGGAATGCAAATGCAAATACTGATCCTAAACTCAACGTATTTGAATGATTTAAAATAAAAACCGATTTATGGTAAGAATGTGTTAATCTATTTTCATAAAGTCCTGGCAGATTAAGATTGGAGAAACCATGGCTGCACAGACCTCTACTTCATACATCTCAGCGGTTACATAGCTGGCTTTGAAATCAGCATTTATCTTGCAGAGCAGACGTGTATAGTTTGTTTAATGTTAGGCTTGGAGCTACTGTTGTTGACATTGCTTCCCTGTTTCCATTTAGTAGAAATGTGTATATCAGTCCATGCGCTCCGTTACTCTGGCAGTGTCATATTTTGGTCGTCGTCCATTTTCTTCCTCTGTCAGCAGTCAACTCCAGCAAAACAGATAATCCTTTGCAAAAGATTTTTTGGAAGGAGACAGTGGACATGTGATCCCAGCAAGCCACTTAAACCACAGCTCTGGGTATTTACTTCTATAAACCTGCCAAAAGGACATCTAAACAAGAACATGTACCTGGAAAAAAGGCTATTATTAAATCACATGTGAGATCAATGGCCTCATCTATTTGCTTTAAACTGGACATCCACTGGCTGACGGGTCAGGGTTCGTTAGGGGAAGTAGAAGCAAAAACAAAAACCCTAGTTTAGGTTGTGGGGGTTTCACAACGTGACCATGTGTTGGATCCAGAGGAACAATCAAACCGGGATAAGGGAGGGTGCTTCGGGGACAATACCGAGGCTGTCCCCTGTAGGCCCCATGCCACATAAAGACCTGATTATCCCCCCCTCCTGTTGGCTGGCCTTGCAAGAGTGGACAGACAGTGGACTCAGTATTTCCCTTCCTCTGTTGAGCAGTGGGGACTCTCCTCTCGTCTCAGCCAGGGCACAGCAATTTAAGGGGTGCTGTTGTTTTGGAGGGCCACTGTGGGAAAGTCATTAAAGTGTAAAGCATCTCTCTTTTATTTATTTCTAAAAGACTGCTGGAAGAGGCATCCACCAAGACGGTGGATGGTAATGAGTGCTGACACAGACCGGCCACCCCCACAGTGCTGTGTGTGCCGATAGCCGCTGCCATGGCAAACTGTTTCTCTGCTATGGAACCGGCCTGACGCATGGCGAGAAGGGTTTCCTCTCTTCCTACAGGTGGCCAGTGTCCACCAGCACACCACTAAATCAGACCTTTTCTTCCAAATCGGAAGAGGACTTTCAGTCACTTTGAGAGTTGTGTGGTGGGTATTCTGTCATGAGCTCCAAAGATCTGCCCTGTCATTACTTATTTAAAAGGACACTGGGTGAATACCTGATACGCAACACATGGCTCTCAGTGATGCTGAGACGAGGCCTTTAATTTAATCAAGGGTCATTCCTCAGCCGCCTCCCCTCAGTGATCATATCATTACTACTCCACGCAGTATATATTTAAGTGGTGAACTGCACAAGTATTAAACTACCTGTCGTCCTTTCACCTGTGAAATGACCCACATGGGAGGCTATTATCATGGCATTGTGAAACCACAGAAGAAGACGTAAGTGCAACGTCGGGTCAAGGGCAACATAAGTACCCATTTGCAGAGAACATTGCCTCAACAGCAGAAACACACAAGGGAGGTCCCTTTGTGCAACTTCAATTGCTGCATATAAAACAATAAGATGTGATCCAAAAGACGATTCATCAATGATCAACAGGGGAAACTGTGCTGCAGTAAAATGATGGCACGGAGACAGCTGATGTTGAATTGAGTATGACAGCCTCTCTCAAATGTGGAGCACTGAAACCGGTCTGAAGCAGTCTGCTGTGCTGTGGAGAAGTGTTACTCATTCATTGTTCCTGGATTTCTTTGAAAGAAGGGGGGCCTCTACTGGCACCGATCGGTACCACATGTTGTTTACCAGCCCCGTCGCACCGCAGGACATCCCGATACTGTATTCAGTTGTCTCGTTTCGCTCTGTGACCATGCAGCTGTCTCATCAAACGTGATCTAATAAGTCACAAAAACACTGTCCTCACCTGACACCACAGTTTAATACACACAATGCCCTAAAAAAAAAAAAATCACGTGCAAGCTCTCTCAGTGATGTTCACCGCACAGCCCCCGCAAAGCAAAACATTTTGGCTTTCTGGACCCACAGGTTGAATATTTTAGCAGCCGTCAAAATTAACAATTGACACGCCACCAGTCTAATTTCGGGTATTGATTTGCTTGGTCAAACAGTGAGCCAAATGCAAGAGGATAACATTCACAGAAGAGGTCACAGACAGCCAGGCGAGGTGAAGGGAAGAGGCCTAACTGTGGCATGTTAGCGGAGCATGACTGAAGGGACATTGATCGGCTCTGTTAATGGCTGCATATACGGAACAGTGATGGATTCGACCGGCCCTGCATTAATGCAACTCACATCAAGCTCACACTGTTATTTGTTTTCTTGTGCCTTTATGTTTCCCCCGGAACCTCACTGGGATTCTGTCTCTGTACGAGACTGTGTATGTTTCCTTCTCCCAGGGCCCACATATAGACTTGTGAAAAGCGGGGTTATGCAACAGCTCCGGCCACTTGAATAAACTGCCGTTTGCTGAGCGTGAATGGAGGAGTTGAGAAAGGCGAGGGACCCATTGTCAGCTGTCATTGGTATGCAGAGCGCTGCAGCAATACTACGAGGACCCCTCAATGGTTCTGATCAAAATCTGCTGCATCTTTGCCCTCCTGAACTGTGGGGAGCTTTCTTCTCCATGTCGCCCTCTAAGAGCAACAAAAAAACAGCCCAGTCACGAGGCCTGGCCACGCTCGGGCACATGGAGGACCAAAACACCTCTATCTGTACTCTAACTGAAGCCAACTTTGATATTTTGTTTTCTCATCACATCATGTGCTCAAAGGTACTCGGCAACCAATCTTGAGTAAACACTTGGTGTTCAGGGCTGCAAGGGAGGGCCTGAAATTTGTTGTTGTACTCACCAGTGCAATGAAGCAACAACCAGTGGGGGACACGCAGTCAATAAGAACAAAATCATTAGCACCAAGGAAGTCAAGGTCTTTTTTTTCTGACAAAGCCATCCATAACCTCCCTGATGACCTGGAGAAGCAGCTTTTGAATGAGAATCGCGTGACACCCATTGTCATCTGAATCGACGGTGCATGGAGATAACCAACTGTCCTGGTTCACTTTGGTGTAAACACTAAGGATTCACCCCACTTCAGTAAATCCTCGCCGCCCTCCCTCCCCAGCCGTCTTTGGAAGCGGAGTGAACTGGGTTAGGGTTATATAACCAGTGTCTGCTCTCATAGATCCTCAGCAGCTCGTCTTCCCCTAATCTTTTCAGCTTGATTACACCCTCCATCCCCCTCCTCTGCCGACTCATTCAGCTGAGAGCGCTCTCACAACACACAAGCGCATCCACATCGGAGCGCACGAACAGAGCGTCGGGATCCGCCACGCTCCGGTTTAGAGCGGATGGGATGCTTCGAGACTGCAGGTGTGAGTCCGTAGTGTGTTGTCAGTGTGCAGCATCTCTTCATGGCAAACAAGAAGACATGTGAGGTTTGCCATGCAGGTTCGACAACCTCTGATTTCCCTCCAGTTGTTTGCACCGTAAACAACTGGAGACGAATCACAATCAGGCTCAATCAGTGCTGCAACTTCATATCAGCATGAACAAGAGTGGTGTTCAACAAAAAGAGACTTTATACCTACGCTATTTGACGAACCAATGTGCCTTGTCAGTGATTTTGCAACACAGTCGTGCTGAATATAGTACTACAAAAGAGGTGGTGTCAACATTTACTATGGCTTGTTTACAGCATGCCTACACCTGTGCACGCTCCGATATATGCTCTGATAAAATACAAATCCAGACCCAAGGCTTTCATCAGAAAACGTTCCTCATCTCATCATCTGGCACAAAAACAGCGCCATCGCACAAAAACTCTCACTTTATTTTAGCTATAAAGAAGTTGAAGAAGTATTTTAACTCAGGAACTGTAAAACAACCGGTGCTAAAAGGGACGGAAAGGCCGAGGGAAAGTGATCGTTTGACACTTGTAACAACAGGCAGACTTTGCTTTTGTGCTTGTAAAAATAGATTTTAACAGACGGGTTCAATGTGCAAAGGCCTTGCTTCCGTTTGGTCCCCTTTTTTTGCAACAAGTAAAAGAGTTAAACCGTGACCTGACCTTTGCTCAGTGGGAGCATAAACATGTACATATTCACCACAGCTTACCTACAAACCTGTTCACCTCCAGAAGGCAGTAAACCTTCCAGTCACCAGCTGGCTAAACATTTAATATGTTTTATGAGCCTCTTCAGTGAAGGCCAACAAGCAGAAGACGCAGGAAGTAGGCATGCTTGACGGCAGACTCATGGGAAATGTTCGGTGCGCGACGCAACATAAACCTGGAAGCTGCAGACGGAGAGGGTTTGAGCAGAACAGCGACTCTGTAGATTTCATGTTTTCCGTAATTTCAATCAGAGAGAATCCTGTTACTTTCTGCCGATATGTGACAGCCTCAGTGTCTTGGCTCGGTTTCTCCCTCCTGGCTCATACAGTAACCAGCCTCAACCCACCATCTGCTGCTTCAGACTCTTACAGTTTTTTTTAACCTCGTTTTTACTGTAAACTTACGTAAAAATGCACCAGAATAGTGAAACGGGTCAGTGTTTTCATATGAATGATGACGCCAAATTAAACATGATTTTAATGGTATAACTCTCTTTGGACTCAATCGATGTAACACTCACACTCCAACTCAGAATTCAAACTTTTATCAAGAATCCAACCGTGAAAATTGAACGTCAGTGGGGTTTTTTTTGCAGCCGCTCTGATAGAAAAAAAAAAAAGAAAAAGAAAATCATTCTCACAGAAGCTCACAGTCATTTGTGAGCTCCCTCAGAAAGTAGGCCGACCCAGATCTGCGCCTTCACCATCCCGTGCGCACGAGGGAGCTTTATCAGCATCCTGAATAATCAAAATGATGCCCATAAAATTAATACAATTACTCATATCAGCTGCGACTTCTAGAACACAGACGGTCATGATGCAGGCGACTGACACACTTGGCAGGTTCATCTTGGCTCCTTCGCTTTGCGAAAGCAGCAAACAACATCTAATGGTTTTTCGTCTTGCTTTTTTTTTTTTGTTGTAATAATCAATATGCAGTTAACAGTGTCACCAAATTCACCCACATACAATCTGCAGATACCATTAACTCTGTGACAGCCTCAACAATAGCCAGCAGGGACTTGCAATGATCTGCTGACATCTATTGGCTTGATTTTAAACGCCACGTTTATGTAACCTCGGCGGAGCTCGTAGATGGGGCTGTGGCGCCATCAAGTGGTGAAGACTGTAAACACACAGACGAGCATATTGAGGTCTTCAATCAAGCCCATCTTGTGTGTGTTAAGAAAGACTTCAGAATAGATTTTCAACCACCCTGCTTCAGATTATCACAGTACTGAGAAGTCGACGATTTGATTAGTCAATCGACAGCCAAGTAAACAATGATAATGTTTGTTGGTTTGTCAGCAGGATTAGACAAAAACTACTGGACTTGGGTGGATGATGTGTCCTGGCCCTGAATGAACCCCACTAACACTTGGTGATGGTCCAGATAAAGACCAAATCTAGGAATCTATCTTTTATAATGCATGATTTCTCAACATTTTCCAACATTTTGCCTAGTGTTTCCTTGGCAGAGAAATGCACTCTGCTTAAAAATGTGTAACGTTTGCTGGCTCGCACTTGTGAGTATTTGCTGCTTTTCTGTTTTGTATTTCTTTAAATGGAATATCTGTTTTCTGACATGTTATAAACCAAATGATCATTCAAATATTCAAAAGAGTGATCTGCAGATGAATCAATAATCAGAGAAGTGGACTCGAGTCAGTGTGACCTGGACTGGTTTTTATGACGTGCAACTTCATTCAAGTTTGTTTTTTTCATTTGATTACAATTATTTAACTGGATATAAAAACAATTAAATACACATTCAGTTCAGTGTCTTACTTTTTGAACAGTTTAGAATAATTGGTCAGTAATATCATTATAAGATAGTACTAACACCTTGTATTTTCTCTTCATGAAGACCAGATACTGCAGGTTACCAGATACTTAACTCAGATAAAGACTCTACTTGACTTGACTTGAAGAAAATGTATTTATTTCAGACTTGGACCGAATGATTTGAACCAAATATCTGTCAATTATTAGTTTCATCACTAGAAGTGACACCGAGAAGTCTCGTAAAGCTGTACTGAATCACGAAAGTGTCGTTTTTAGGTTAACACTTTTTTCCTGACACATCTGGAGAGAGCTTTAAGCTTTACGTCTTACTGTTTTCCTACAAGCTGCTGTGAATGAGTTTTTATAGACGCCCTCTTGGAATAAACAGCGCTCGTAAAGATGATCCTGCCCAGGCGCCTGAATAAAAATGTTGGCAGTTTACTTCTCTGCAAACCACATACACGTGCAAACTTGTACATGTCATACGTACCGTAGTGATATTTCTACAATACGGTGAATATCACCGTCACATCACATGTTTATGACCTTATTTCCATGTCCAGGGGTGCAGGTGAGAAGGGCTGCCAAGCCAGCGACAGGAGTTTGGGACTGTGTTTCGACATTTGTGCTGACAAATCTGGGTGTTGTTAGCAAAAAAATCGGTTCAGCTACACAGTTTTTAAAAAGATGTCGAGACATGGCTAGCCTGCTTTATGGCAACAAAACAAGATATTTTCAGAACCCTGACCAAGATGTTTTTGTGTCTAAACCTAACAGGATCATAAGTGCAGCAATATCGCAACATCAAATTGAAAACTAACCCAAAAGCAAAGTAAAGTTGCAATATAAAAAATAAACATGTACAACATGTACAATGGCGACATTTATTCTGCCGACTGTGCGCCATCGACACGTCGCAAGAGGCGACTTTTATCCTACAAGATCTCACTGACCTTGTTTTTAAATGTTTAATCTGTAACAAACCCAGTTGGCCATTTTTATTCATTCCACTTCATGATGACACAAAATGCAATGTTGCAGGAACATGGTGTCACGCAACCCATACATAATGAGCAACAACCTCGTGTTCTACTGAAAGAGCCTTTTTATTCAGATCTTTTTTTTTTTGAAGGATTCACATTTGGATCGGTTACTTTTTAAAATAAACAAATTATAGTCTTCACAAAAATATTCTATCCTTTTACACTTCTCAGATGTTTTGTATATAACTGCTACACAAATTAACATACACAGATAACACCAACACTTCACAACAGGGTGTTTGCATTTCCATGAGTCAGTTCTCTGAACATGCAAAAAAAATAAGCTCAGCACAAGAGAGAGAGAGAGCGCTGACAGAAAAACTGGTCCCTTCGAGGAGCTGTATCACAAATAACAAATGTTAATACTGTATAAGGGAATGCTCTGGTCACTGTGTGTACCTGTACGCAGGTGTTCACGCCATATAAATCTCTGAGATGGAACATTTAAGCAATTTGCATGCATTTGTCACGTCCACAAAAGAAGAAACTTGAAACTTTCTAACAATATGGAATAGAAATCCAGAGCCAAACAAAGGCTTTTCTGAAGAAAAATGCTATTGTGCACTTCTGTTATAGCCCTCATTAGTTTGATCCTGATATCTCAGTCTAAGGCAACTTTCCTTTCAAAGGAAATCAGGGTTTGAATGTCTCATTTGACCAGTCAAGTTCATAACTGTCAAGAAGACATCACAGTGATGGGGAACAGATACTACTTTATGCAATCTGTATATCTAAACTCTGTCTTGGCTTCTTCGTATCGTGTGTACGGGGTGATTTCAGTTGCATCTATCTTTAACGAATGTGGAAACATAGTTCTAAAGGAAAGTTGACGGGTAAGTTCACCCAAAAGGTCACGATCCTGCCCCCGGTCGCGAAGCCGGGTGAAGTTTTGTCGTCCTCTTGACCTGGATCCCAACTTGATTTGAAAATACTTTATTTATACCATTTTTAAAGCTGAAGTCTTCACTGTGGCTGCAAAGCTAAAGGCATTAGCGTGCACCCTGTCTGAAGTGGAGTTGGGCCAATGAATGATGCCAACGTCCATCCTAGAAGCCCGACAGCTTCCATAACGTTGTGATCTAAAAGACGACCAACCAGAGAGAGAATAAAGTCCTGTGTCCCTTCAGAGTTTCTATAAGGCAAGAACTGTTGGTGTTTGGGACATGTGGGAGAGAAAATCAAGCTTATGTTGCCGCTCAATGCACGTACGTTACGTCTCATGTATTGTCCCATTTATTATTTGCTTATTAAATCAGCTAGGTTCGGGGATTACATTTGTGGCAGCTGTTGGCAGCTGTTAATGTCGCCGCTGTTATTCAATTTTTCATTGCTTAGCTTCCTTAATGTATCTAGCTGGCTAACTTTGTTTCAAGCATCCGAGGCTGAAAACAGCAAAGTTGTTGACAAGCAAGTATAAACCTGGCACGCAGATGTACGTCGGCAGTAACGGGATATAGTTTTCTACACTGGGTGGGACGGTCGCCATCAGAGCGACGGTAGGAAACAGCATTCAGTTACACATGTTACGAAATATCCTCCGACTTTCCACAGGCATGAGGGTGAGAAGAAAATGGCTACATTTTAATTTTTGGGTGAACCTATCCTTTAATGTTGTTGCGAGACTACAGGAACAATGCTCCCACTATCCAACAGTGTACACAGTTGCATGTAAATGTGCTGTTCACACGGTCCTGTACGAACCACTGTTCACTACATAATGTATTGGCTGTAGACGAGCAGTGTGGTAAAAAGAACTGTGAATGCCAAGAATTTAATCTCAGGTGAGAGAATATTGCTTTGGGACCCATGTGACCTATAATACTCCGTGCCCCCAAAACAAGCTCAGCACTGAGGAAACAAAATGCCAAATGTCACTACAAATGTACCTGTACAGTTCACTGATGTCCTTTCACATCTAATCTTTAAAGTCTTAAGAACAAAGCGACAATCACATTCTTCAGGCGAGCCCTCTCGAAAATCACAGCCGACAGCTGAGGTTTCCATGAGCCGGAGTAACAGTGAGAGAGAGATAAATGTTTCTGTCTGATTTTCTACATGAAAACTTGTCAATAATAATGCCCCACGTTAAGAACATAGACCTGTAGGAAAAAAAACAGCACAAGAGAGGTAGGAAATTGAATTCCAAAACCTATGATCCACAAATACTCGGATGTTTCATTAACTTCTGCATGCTAATTACCAGTTGGCTGCACAGCAAGAAAAATCGAAAAAGCATACTGTTGACGACTTGTCACGACCAGAAATATGGCACTACGTAAACTAGAGGACACAATCACACTCAGCAAGCCCTAGACCCAGAAGGATATTTACACTGCCAGCACTCCGGCCTTGAGAGAGTTTGTGTGCTGCTAGGTGACCACCTCTTCACGTGGCAGGTTGAGCCTCACCTCCCCTCCTGCTGCCGTGGAGGCTGAGTAGACTGCGGTGGCAGAAACAGAAGAAGGGCCGTTGCTCTCCATCGTGGTGAAGAGCTTGCAGGGCCCCGGCAGAGCCGCGTCGGGAGTTTCCTTCTCTGGGCTGGACGCCTGGGATGATCCAGGGGAGGACGTGGGGCTGAGCTGCACAGCTGTGGTATCCTGCAGCGTGTGCTCACTGGTCTCTATTTCGAATGCCGCCCCACCAGCCAGCCCACCGTGTCCCATCAGCCCCGTGCCCCTGCCTCCCACCTTCGACCTCCGCGAGCTGTGGGGAGGAGGAAGGCGGCTGCACACGCAACAGGCCCCGAAAAAGGAGAAGGCCACCAGCAACAGGATAGGTCCGATGATGATCGGGGGATTGGCAGAAGGCACCAGTGTGCTGAAGGCGAACGCTCCCACCAGGGTGATGTTGAGTCCAGCCAGCATGATGCATAGGCCACAGGCGCAGCAGAGCGCCGGAGAGGGCAGGCCATGAGGGCGGGACTTCCTCCTAGTCTTCTTCTGGGGCTCCTTTTTGGGTACAGGGGTGCCAGTGTTTCTGTCGGTGATGACCATGTCTTCACCTCCAGGCTCTCTCTTCCTCCGTGTTATCAGATCTCCCCGTGTCTCAGTCCGAACTCTTCCCCATGGCAACGTTTAAATAAATTCACAGCCCGGAAACATCTTTGTCTGTGAAATGACAACACATGACAGCTGTAATAAAACAAACTCATTACGCCGCTCTTGTTCTATGCACTAGTATCACTCTGCGTAACGATCACGGTGGGCAAGTGTCTTCTCTGAGAGGGTCTGTGTAATCCATCCGTGAACTCTGAACATTCATCGCTCTGCTACTCCTGCACGGCACAGATATAATATTAAACATCTGAATACACTGTATTTTTGTATCTAGTTACTGAGAGTACTGCCCGATATTGAAATCTTGAAAAAATAACTATGTTTTTAAGTGTAATTTCATCAATCAAGGAGGTTTTGTTTTTGCCTTTGTCCATTTGTTTTTTGGTTGGTTGGTTTTTCAGCAGGATTACACAAAAAAAACACTGAATGGATTTCCACTAAACTTGGACGAGTCTCAGCCCAGAACAGACCCATTTAGCTTTTGTTCCGGATCCAGATAAAGTGCAGATCCAGGATCTTTTTTCCAAGATAATGATTGGATC
>OMLP01037526.1:0-12991 GCA_900302685.1 Spondyliosoma cantharus | reverse complement strand
TATGTGTCCAGTATATATAAGTGAGTACAATGTGATGGAAGTCCAAATAAAAAATAGGATGTAACTAATTCAAATGTTTTATTTAAAATTGGCAGACGTATACACTCTACTGATGTGCTATTGTAGTTTTATTGTTTCATGTGAAACACTCGGTAGAGCGTGTACCTCCACCAAGACCTAACAGTCCCCTTTCGTACTCAATGAATAACTCCCTGAGAAAAAATATGTTTTTAGTGGATTACCAAAAGTTAATGGGCTCTATTCTGGGTAGAGACTCATCCTCCATCCAAGTTTCGTGATAATCTGTTAAGCAGTTTTTGTGTAATCCTGGTAACAAACCAACCAATTAATGAACAAGGCATAGTGACATAAACAATAATAGAGCAACAGTTGAGTGGTATGAGTCGTCATGATTACATGATAACTAAGCCTCGGTGTAAATCATATGCATGCACCCCGTGACTCTTGCGTCACCATTTTTAAAAAAGTACTAAGCTGAAACTCGATAATTAAACGTGATCAATCAGAATCAATCCTATAGCTTTGTGTGCAATCACACTGCAGCTGCTTCGTTCGTGTCAACGAGGCCACTGGAGGGAAAAAAAAGCATTTCAGTATTTTATTTGCAAATCAGATAATATTCCAACATGCGACCGGTTCAAAAGGCTCAGAAGGAGGATGTGCTCTGTAAATGTGTGTGTCAGTAAACATATGAGCTCAGATGTGGCAGATGTGTTTTGCTAAGAGCACCTTACAACGCATCCCTGCTGCACTGATGTGTTGCATTCCTGAAAAATTAAACGGTGGGGAGAGAGAGAGAGAGAGAAAAAAAAAATCTTACCCTTCATGTCGACACACTGAAGGTCTTTCCATGGTTTTCGTCAGATTTTACACCGAGATTCCCAAATCTAATTATCGCCTGTAATTACTGAGAGGCTGAGAGGACGCAGAGACACCAAACGAGGGATTTTCATCCTGCTTTCGTAGCTTCGCAGCCCTGAGGGCACAAGTCATGACAGCCATTCAATCAGAGGCGGCGGAAACACACATGAGTGGAGGCGATCCGACCTGCTGGGGACGATTAAATCCGAGGGGAGAGGCGAGAACACTTAGGTGAGATGGCATTTCCCTCCGGAGCCGACACGGCGGCGCGCTCGCTCCTGATGTTGGACCGAGACGCGCGGCGCACCTGACAGGTCGTCTTTCAGCGGAAATGGAGTGAAGCCGCTAAAACATGCGAGGCGTCATCATCTCTCCGGCAGACGGTGTGAAGTCCACATGTTTCATTGCTTCTATGTGATCCGCCGCGCAGAGCCTCGACCCTCCTCTGTGGACCTCTGAGGCGACAGTCCTGCCTCCTCCTCCTCCTCCTCACACATCCATCCTTCACTGTTCAACCTGGTGTGTGTGTGTGTTTGTGCCTGTAGCTCACCAGCTCACCTTCACTGAACTTACTTGTTGCTGATTTTATTTTATAAATGGTAATTCCACCAATCATACCCATTAAAGTGTGTTTATAGTTCTCTGGGAGCGGAATAAAGTATTATGAAACCTTTTGTGGCTCCAGAGGAAGCTGCTTGAAACTGATGAATTCACTCCAGTTAAGACTCTCGGTGGTTAGGTTGCATTGTGGGTAATGTAGGCGCCAGGTTTTTACAAAGGAAGAGGAGTATACCGAATAACCGTTTTCAACCAGAGCCATTCAAGAGATGGTTCAGAGCCAGTGCCTACTCGGGAACCAACCCTTTGCTGGTCTGGAACAGAAGAACCGCTTACGTCAGGGGGTGGGGCCAGGGTTATGTCCGCCATCTTTAACCTGAGATAATGCGTGTTCTGACCAAGCCCCCAGAATGAGTACAAGGCTTTAAAGACAGTTTTCATAGTGGCCAAACCGTGTAATTACATTGCGACGTTTCGCACTGGGGCCCAAAAACAGGTCTTCCCAGAAGCTAGCATTGTGAAAGAAGCCTCTTTAAAACTGTGGATGCATTAAAAAATGTCTTTGGTTCCGACTCATCCACGGGACAATAAACCAAAGATTTTCACTATGGATGCTAAATCGAAGCAACAGTGGTCCGAGGACAAGTCATGTTTGGATGGATACAAATCCAGGAGCAACGCATGTCGATACGAGTCCATCTAGACCGCCATAGTTGCTTCTGACAATGGTGGGAAATTGGAGACGTATACAGGGACTGATTGATGTGACTCTATAGTGGCTTTCCTCTGGTCGAGCACTAGCACCAACTTAGAACCAGCACTTGGTACACTTTGGTCGAACAGGGAATATGTGTGAAATAAAACAGGTGATATCTCTGGTTCTGCTGTATCACACTAGTATTAAAGCCGTCCAGCAGTGTTATAGGAGTCCAATACCAGACACCATTACCCACAACAGCTTTCTTTTATTTGTCATTTATGAATACAGATAAAAGAGAGTCTTTTGGGTAATCTCTGGGAAATAAAGATGAGCAATTTTTCACATTTTATTGACTAATCGTGTGGAAAAATATGTAGATAAATTTAGAAAATGAGATGAAGCGTTAGTTGCAGCCCTAAATAAATCAATGATAAGTCATTAATTCAAAGCAACTTTAGGGTTTCCAGGTTGTGAAAACCCTCTGTTGAGTCATTGATTAGTCCTCAATGAAGGGTCATGAGTCACTGTACTCCAACAGGTTTGCACTTATAAATGTCGGTAAATTATTAATAAATGGTCAAGATAATAAGACAACAACAGGATGAGTTAATGAGTCCGAAATTAAACGGTAATAAATCATTAAAAAGGGCTCAGAAGGTCAGAGGTCAAGCAGTCCATTAGAGGCATCTTTATGGTGATTTAAAAGATGAGTTAACTCAAAAATGAAATTATTTACTGACTCTCATGTCCATGAAAGCCAAGTTAAAACACAACATGCTCCCTTAGAGCTCATCTGACATAAAAAGGTATGAAAAGGTGTCATTTAAATCACCCAAAATGTTTACTGTAGCTGCTAGACTGAAACACAATACATTTTTTAAAAGCTAACAAAAAGGTGAGTTGTCGTAAAATGATGGCCGGTGGGTTTGGCCAATGCATTTTCTTTATGCTCAGACATGATTGGTAAATACTTTGGTGGACGTCAACATCTCTTTAAATTAACCGAAAAACACGGATGTGGCTGGAAACCTCTCGGGGGATTGGGAAAATGTGTTCTTTGTGGGTGATTTGGGTGGACTGACCCTTCAAAATGTTCCTAGTTCTGGCTTTAAGGTGAGGTCCAGGGTCTTTCGCTGCCTTTTGACAAGTGCATGCTGGGAAAGGTAACTGGGTGGCATTGTTTACCTCCGCACAGATGCAGAGGGATCGAAGGACTGAGGCACTGTGATCTAAGGCCTGACAATCAAACGGCTGGTTGTCATCAAGGCGCCGCCGCCTCCTCGGGCTCCCGTCGCCTACATTATTCAGCCTCACAGCACGTCACAGTTTTTGTCAGAGCACAGCATTCTTCCCCCACGCCACTTCCCATGCAGCCTCCATTCCGCTCGTGCTGTCCTGAATATCAATGTATTACGATTCTCTGCGGGGGTGCAGTTAACTGTATGCGGGCAAAAAGGAAGTAGCTGTTTGTGCGTCTGTCTGAACACATGCATGTAGCCCAATTAGTTTTGCTCATGACAAAATCCAAGCAGGGATACTTGAGCTGAAGAGCGCACGAGTCCCTTCATCACATAACGACCGTACTAATTTCCTAATTGCCGGCTGAGAACATTGTGCGATGATGAGATGAGCTGCACACAAGTGGGACCACTGGGCTTAATTTGCTTCACTCGGTGTCACGATGTATGAAAATACATTACTAACAATCACAATCGCATCTCTGCAGATGTTTATTAGACCACTTCAGCACAACATCACAAGCCGATCTCAACACACAAGGACGAGCAGGTACAACAATTACGCAAATCGGCATCTTTTGTCCCACATTTAAAAAGAAACGCAATGAAGTAGATTTAGTTGAATTATTCGTTCGGTCGTGTCAGGTCATGCGATGACGTCATGGCAGGTCTTGATCGGAAGGTGTCTGTTTTAGTTTCCGTCTTGACAGGACATCTGGCATGTCTGAGGATGTCCTGCAACACACCACAGCATGACTCACGTAAGCAGGGGAGGTTGAAATAAGATAAGACACCATGAGGGAAAAAAACTGTAGGCATCAGTTTACAATATCATCCCTCCATTTATGACAAACTGAATTAAAATAGAGCAGAGAAAATGAATGCACAATATGAATAACTTTTGTACTGATATAACGCATTAAAATTAACCACAGTGAATGAATCCATGATATATCCAAAAAAAGACTCTGGAGTACTTGTTGACAAAGGATATAGATCGTTAGACAGCAGTGTGGGAAAATGGTATAATGTAACACTTATAATCAAGAGCCAATCATGAGATGTGAGAAATCTGGGTCACAACAGTGGAGAGAGACCATTTGAAACAGGTGTGAAAATCGAATATCTAATATCAATGTTGGAGGTGACATAACATTTTCTCAGGAGCTATTCCTGAACACTCTGTCGCACTGCCCGCAAAGGATAAATCAACGTCTACATTTGCTACTGCAAATACAGGCTAATGTTAGCGTGGTATAGCAACCAGCTAACCACCAGCTAATATAAAGAGTGGTGATGATTATTCATATGTGTTTATTGTTTTCGGTGGGAGAGATTCCCACACGAATACTGTATGCCTACCTGCATTATGTGTCACTGCTGAGGGCTATGTTATGTGCTTTTATTGTATTTTATTAACATCATTGAAATTACATAGTTGTGTAATCTATAGCAACATTTTCATTACTTTTCTCTCAACCTTAACAAAACAAAAGCTGAACAATATGAAATTACGTTTAGGGAATTAAAATTACTTTAGGGACACATTATGATCTTTGAGGTAACAACTTCAAATTCGACTCAACTCCACCTCCCCATCCTGCTCATCCTTTCCTTTATTGCACTCTGTGAAGATCAAATCACCACATCACCTGTTGATCTTGTGTCCCTCATCTACATAAACTTCATATGAACTTGCATCACAGGATATAACACTGGTCTCATACCCCTCGTCTGGGTTGGTCTCAGCCATTGGTCCGCCCTCCACAAAGGTTCCCATTCGACTCTTCGACCGCTCCAGGTTGAGCTGACTCTGAGTTCCTGCCAAGAGCAAAGATAGAGAGCAGATAAACACACTGCAGCATTTATTACAACATGACATGTTCAACCGGTCTGTGGAAATCTGAGAGCAGATGTGTATTACGATTTTTAATTACAGTACGTCGCTGTATGCTGCTAATATAGAGTTTATTTTGGCTTTGATTTTTCCATGCACTGACATTTGTATATAAAAGTCCACAAGGTATCCCATGTTCATATCCCTCTGTGAGACTGCCTCAGCTCACTGTCTCTTGTGTCATGTTTTTTTCTTCATAAAGGAGTCACGAAAAGAAGGAGCTGTTGCTTTTTTTTGTCGCTGTTCAGCTGAATCCCATGAGGTATTAGAGAGATGGCTGGTGCTCTGCAATAACCACCTAGACACAACATCGCTCTCCCTGGTGTTAACTATTAGCTCTCCAGTGTGCACACTGGTGTCAGATTTGTCATCAACAAATAACAGACACGATGGCTCACCGCTGAACACAGTATCTGATGTTACATGATAGCTACACACGCTTGGCTGCCACTCTGTTGAAGCATTAAGAAAAAGGCAGCCTCGCACACACACACACACACACACACACACACACACTCACTCACCTTCTCTTCTTATCGTCTCTATGGGCTGATCAGGAGCCGGATTGGCTGGTGTTGGGTGCACTCTAAAGTTTCCTGGGAAATGTTTATATTAATCACAGAATGATATCATGTGATGTTAAACTGGCAATATACATCTTTTAACTTATAATTCTGAAGTAAATGCTGATTGCACAGTGTAATGGCTGTAGCAGAATGACACCATCCGCATATAGATCCAAAACAGGAAGAGGCATTTCTTTCCCCGGTCGCTGTCCTCAGGTGACGGTGGAATAACTAGAATAACTGTGAAAGCTCTACATTGCAAAAGAAAACAAACCCTGCTGATGGAGGAGGCGACTACCAGGACTCAAAATGGTTCCGAGCCAGCACTCTTTCTACTTGATCAGTAAGTAACAAAACCTGCCTACTCATTACTAAAACCCAAAGTTTAACTCCACCTTTTCACAGAACTGACATGGAGGTTTCTTGTTTCCAGGCTGCTAGCGGTAGCCATGTTGCTAACGTTGGCGTTTGCATCAGGCCAACAAGGAAACTTTGAGATGGTGAAAAGTTATAATGTTTTCTACCAAAGCTTTAAATTTAAAAGTATTTAAATCAAATTTTCAGATAATAAAAAAAATCTAACAACTTACCAAAGGATGGAAGAATATGGTTGATGTTCAGCCAGGCTTTGATGAAGGGGTAGATTGATATGAGCAGGCCTGGACAGCAGACAGCACTGTTAGTTTGACAAATGATATAAAAACACTGCTTCTACTACAGTTTCCTTGGTTGTAGGGGTGGGTGTCGTACTCAATACCTATAAGGTATTGACCCAAATAACTCAGCATCAAGTTCTATCAAAACGGATTCAGTTCAACCACACTTACACTTGATCCTCTTTGTACCCAAACCACTATTCCCATGGTTTTGCTCGCAACCAATCACCACAAGCATTCTTAGATTTAATGCGATGTGTGAAGTCGGTGAAGACGAGCGCGGCGTGTTTGACAGAGCTGATTAATTTGAACACTTTCGAAATGTATTTGCGTAAAAACCTTTTAAGTTCACATGATGGTTATCGAGAAAAGTATTCCACTGATATCTGCATCCCTTTACAGATATACCCAGCATTAACTGGTTGAATAAATAAGAACTAATGATAGATTTATTGTAGTGTGAGTGTGATTTTTTTTTTTGTCATAATCTTGACAATCAATCATATTTATTCTTTGCCTTGAAAATGTGGTGCACTGCAGGCTGTGGCACAGAAGCACAAATCTAATCACTTGCATTTCCCCATTTATTGCAATCTGCTAATTTTATTTTCTCATAGAGACATAAATTGCCTGTGAGTCACGCAAGGAAATTGAAAAACTCTCTTCTTCTTTGTAGAAGTTCTCATACTTGCAGACACCACGACCAACAATGAGATTGTTTGATCTAATAGCCTTCAGATTATTTTTAGTGGAGCAGATACAGTGTGCGATGTTTCTTCCCGTTCAACCTGAAGTATAAAGTAATATCTGAACTGCAGGGCTTGTGTGCCTCTCAGTGGCACTCTGCTCCAATTCAACTCAGTTATTGATTTCCCTTACAAGCCACAAAAGCTGGAATTAAGCCCTGGCAGGTCCTGAGGGTGGCTGTGATGCATGTATGTGCTTAAAATGTCATGAAACTGCAGAAGGAGTGAAAAGGATCTGCCGAGAACACTCTGTTCATACTCATTAGTCAGCCTATGTGTCGGAGGAGGCATCAAGGCACATAAGCCCCAAAACACATAATTAGATGCTGCTTATCTGCACAAGTGCTGCCAGAGTGAGTGTCTCTGTCAAGCTGCTGTGCACAGTTTTGATTTGCCAAATTCTCACGTACATTAGAGAGGCAGACTAATTATTGAAAGCTGATCAAATCATCAGTGAGAATACCTTTCACGTTATCAATGCCATGCTAATGCTGGCGCCTCATATCAAACGTCGTTGCCCTTTGCCGTTTCGTTCCTTCCAGGAAAGCAGTTTATCTTGGCAGTGCAACTATCAGGCTGTCAGCCGGTTCCAGTTACACTGTTGTATCAAGTGATCAAAGGGTGTGTTTTTCAAGAACGGTGGATGGAAAATGTCACAGACCACAGATCTTTCATCTGAATTTTTGATATACAGTTTTATAAGCATTTTTTTTAAGCCTTGTGTTATTTTGACGGAAGTTTAATTTCTTCATTGTTTGGTGTCCGGCAGATCTCAGGGCTGCATGCAGGAAAGTAATCATTTTCTCTTCACCTCTATCAAAAGCATAAATATAGAAAATGTACTTTAGTTGTAGCATTTCCTTTCGCCACAATCTAAGCTTGCACAATGATGAAGGGGACAAAACAAAGGAAATGACCATATAAAGCATTGTTAGAACAAATAAAGAAATATTTAATTTTTAAATGTTTTATGCTTGAAAAATTAAGTCATTCACAAAGACATGCACAGTAGCTTATCATACATGGTGACAAAACGTAATGTTTGTGCTCAGTTATTCCACAAAAGAGGCCTCCTAACTAATCTGAGAGGCGTATCTGAACATTTTTAAGAAGAAAAATGTCATGACTTTTGACAACTTGTATCAATTGCTCTCACAAAATTTGTCCACATTTACAATTTACATTGAAGCCCACAAATCAAAAGCTAAATAACAAGTTTTCCTATTGGGTTGGTATGCTACCTATTTAATGTACAAACAAGCAGGTGTAGAAATAGACTTGGGTTTGGCTTTGGAAAGTCAACTTCTAACAGTTTCTTAAAAATCTTTCCTACAACTTTTTAAACACACTCACCGAGGCCTCCCGCTCCCAGGAAGATACCTCCTACAGCATCAGCATCACACTCTCTGGACACCCCAATGATGATGCAGCCCGCCACAATGCTGAGCAGGGCCGAGCCCACCCGTAGCCCATGGTACTCCCCGACGCTGACGGGGTTCATTCAGCAGGTGGAGGCCCCCCACCTGCCCTTCTCACACACACACACACACCCACACACACTCTGTCCTCTGTCCACTCTGCTTCGACTTGGGCCCTCACTGCCACTGACAACTTTACTGTCATCTGCACGAGCCTCGCCCCTCCCTTTCTATCACTCTCTCTGACACAGAAACACTTTCTCTGGCAGAGCCTCTTTCTCCATTCTCTGTTGCTCAAGACGTCTCATGCATCTTTAAAGATGGAGCTCTGGTTTCCATTGCCACCGAAAATGAGAAAGCGCGTGCCGCTGACTCTTATGACAGCGATACGCGTGCTACAAATCTGATCAGAGTGCTCTTCCTACCAGCACCGGCATCGAGTATCACATACGCTGTGAATGCCTCGAGTGCAGTTTGGGACAAATGTACACACGAAAGCTACAAACAGCTGTGTGGCTGTTCTCAAACACGTGCAGTGCGACAAGGACTGTGAGGTGAGGCAGCAGTATGACTACGGGGGCAGAGAGAGAGGGCGGCAGAGTTAGAGTATGTGCTACTTGTGTGATTTGTCTGTGAGCTTGAAGGGAATGTGTAATGAAAGGTTCAGAGACTACTCTACGGTGGGGGCCCGAGGCCATCCATAAAGGCCTGCAGTTGCCATAGGAATAGCATATCCATGGCAACAGAGGGAAAAAGAGGGTAAGCACGATAAACACTGGTGAATAGGATAACAAATGAACTTTCTGGGTAGAGGAGAAACAGTGACACATTTTCTGTTCGGCAGGTAAACTCCTTCTGTCTTTGTCTAAAGCCACATGTCTACATCTATTATTAATCGGCTCTGGAGAAACAGCGCGCACGTGTATGTTGTGTGTCTGTGACATACACAGCTCATACCTATTGGGTAATCGGATGGTTTCTTTCCACCAATACACCTTAAGTGATCAGTTTGGGAGGCTGAGCACACTCATTTCATGTGAAGCAATAACCACAAATTAGTGACACTAATGAAACTCATCTCTCAATGTGGCCTCTCAAGGGATGTGGGTCTCAGATGATTATTGATTGCTCAAAGAAAAATTTCTTTAACATATAATTGCTCTTGTACAGTTTATATTATATTCTAATGTTCTTTTAAACATTGTTTTTTATTCATTTATCTGTACTTATTCTATCCTGCTGCTGCTTGTAACACTGCAATAAAGGATTGTCTTATGTTGTTTTATCTTACAAAACCAACCTGATGACATTACTTTTTTTCATTTTATCCCAAATGCTGTGATCTCTCTGTTGGCTTAATACCTTAATGCCAAGTATCACTTGTCTCACAAACATCTTGTTCTCAAAGGAATAAAAACTCAATTAAAATAATTGTTTGTCTTCTAAAATATCATTGTGCTGTTGGACGTGTGCTTTCATCTAGAATTATGGTGAGCGATTACATTTTAACATGTAGGAAAATGTTTTTAATATACAAGAAATAAGTTCTGTACATAACTTAATGGAAAATCAGTGAAGCAATGACAAAAACGTATGCGTTGGCCGGGAATCGAACCCGGGTCAACTGCTTGGAAGGCAGCTATGCTAACCACTATACCACCAACGCCTTATGGGTTCTTATTTTTAGACCCAAAATACATCTGATCTCAGACCAGTTAATAGAACATAATGCAACATACATCACATCTTATATATATGCTGACGGGTTTCGACCATCTTTTTAAGGCTGCCATGGCCCAAATCATCACCTTCTTTCCTTTCTACAAGAACATTACACTAACATTTAAAAAGTCAGTATTAAAACTTGGTGGTACTTGCAGGGACTGGTTAAAATCAATCTATTTCCTTGCATTTTAAACTTGGCCTTATCCATTTATTTTACCGTTATAACAATTGGTAGAGATTTGGCACATTAATTGCGTTATGGACGTGATTATTAGCTCACCATTAAAACATAATCCATGTCAAACGCGTTATGAAGACTGAACTCGCGTTGCAGCACTTTAGGGGCGTTACAGTGGAAAATGTGTGATGTATATGTAATTAAAAATACAAAAGTTAATTGGCCCGTACGGGGATCGAACCCGCGACCTTGGCGTTATTAGCACCACGCTCTAACCAACTGAGCTAACCGGCCATAAGATGTTGGCTGAAAAACAAGGAAAGAAATATGACGATGAGGGCTCTCAGTCATCTAATTGATCATAATCTGAAGTGCTAGATCATAGGCACCTGGACTTGTTTCAGTTTCTTGAAGACGACACTACTTATCACCCACCTACAGTGCAGTACTGAGTCCTTATCGACTCTGCCAGGACACTCCCACACAGGGTTTAAAAGCCTGTTACTCACCTCCAGTTAGTTAGAAATGAAGAAGCATTCTGGATGGGAGGCAAACGTCCCGTTACCTATGTTGACTAAAAAAAATATGTGAACATACAACAGTTAATAGTCCTGGTCCTGTGATCTCCGTTACCGTAATCAAGTGCGTTGGCATGAATATGTTGCCTCCAGTACTTTCACTACATTCAGACCTCGTGGCGCAACGGTAGCGCGTCTGACTCCAGATCAGAAGGTTGCGTGTTCAAATCACGTCGGGGTCAGTCCTTTTTCCTCTCACTTGTCTGCAGTAACACAACAATTACTATTGTCGCGTCTCTGCCTGTTATTCTATGTTGACGCTTTTTGATTTTTTAAAGGCTGTCTAGAGTACAACCTTTAAAAATCAAAACGCAGAATTGTAATTGTGCACAATTACAATTCTGCATTGTATCTATACGTCCTCCGTATAACTCAACTTCCTACTGACTTGTCATTCCTCCATACAAACACTGACACTGTCAGTTCCTCTGACACGCAGAAAAGGGACAATTACTGGTAAAAAGTGGTAAAACTTGGGCTCGTCCGGGATTTGAACCCGGGACCTCTCGCACCCTAAGCGAGAATCATACCCCTAGACCAACGAGCCGCGATGCAACTTCGGCCACTGCGAGAGTAGACAAAATGTCAAACTGCCCTGAATTTTACTAATTTTACCACAAATTGTACTATATAGGTTCGACAGTCCTCCTAAAACACGTTCAATGTCACCAGTCATTCTGTAAATAATGTTTTTAGACCTGCTACTGAAAGAAAAAAACACAACCAAAAAACATTTTCTACAAAGGTCCAAACTTCGTGTCTTTTCCTGCGAGGTGGATCCATTATGTTATGCCTGTTGTGTTTTTTTATGATGAACAGTTGCCACAAAGTAACCCACAAAACTCACATGAACAAGAGTATTCGACGTTTTATTTCTGGTAGATTTTTAGTTTGACATTTTTCATCGCAGACAACATAAAACAGATATTATGAAAAGGCACAGGTGAATCCTCAAATTATGGTTAGTTTACATTTGAAGCTACGTTTGAGAAACTTGTGTTAGCATGCGATGTAAGCTAACTAGAGACAGCATGACGTGTAGTTGCGACAAATCATGTTATCTTTACTTTACTTTATTTGTTTGGAAATTGTTAGTCGGTGTTAGCAAAACCACATACCTTAAAGCTTAATGAGCTCAAAGTCTGCAACTTCTGTAAAGTTGGAAAGATATTCACAGATTAGAACTTCCGGGATCAATAAATCTGAAGTGAAACGTTTTTCAAACATAAATGATGCCTCTATCCCACCGTAAGAGCATAGACTACGAGCTACAAGGACCAAAACCCCGATTTTTTTACAAAAATAAGCCGTCCTCCGAGCTCGACGGACAACATTGACCTCTCTGCGCAGCCGGGCGAGTGCGCAGGGACCGTCTGCAAATTGCAAGACAAGAGCAAGACGCTGCAAACAAAAATCAATAACTCCACTGTTATACAGTAAAGAGACTCCAAAATCACTACACACACCAAGAGTCTCCTCGTGGTCATACTATATCAGCTGTTTTGTAAAAACCTGCCTTTTTATAATTTCGGTGATTTTTTATTGGTATTAATCATTAATATCTTCCTATATTAATCAATAACTCCACTGTTATACAATATGGTGACTCTAAAATCACTACACACACCAAGGGTCTCCTCATGCTCATAATACAACAGCTGTTTTGTAAAAGTGTGCCTTTTTATATTTTTGGTGATTTGTTGTATTGCGATTAATCATAAATATCTACCAATATTAATCAATAACTCCACTGTTATACAGTATGGAGACTCCAACATCACTACACACACCAAGGGTCTCCTCATGCTCATACTACAACAGCTGTTTCAGAAAAATATATATCTCCATG
>OMLP01037525.1:0-17089 GCA_900302685.1 Spondyliosoma cantharus | reverse complement strand
GATGGGAAGAGGAGAATGAGGGAGATGGGGTCCGTTCATTCTCCTGCTCTAACCAGGAAAGGAAACAAAGGATGATGATGATGGGCCTGACTTATGACTTCCTAGAGATAGCCTGTTAGCCTGTTAGCTGGTTATCCTCCGCTGACCTGACTGCCTGTATTCTGCCGCTGGCCTCACCTTATCCTTCCACGTCTGTGCATGTCTCTCTCTCTCTCTGCTGAAGACGTCTCTTCGCTGCTCTGCTCACTTCCCCGGCTTCAGCATGTGAGTTGTTCTGCCGGTGTATGTGTGTGTGTGTATGCGTGTGCGTGTGTGTGTGTGTGTGTTGAAACAGTTTAATATAGGTCTGCTGTGGTCATTGCACACTCTACTTTAAGTTTTTTTTCGCAGCTTGGTGAGTGTTTTTTGTCATGTAGACAGGCTAATAAGCTAGACGTGTTTGAATCTGTGCTGTGGATCTGCTCTTTCTCAGTTTGCCCCTTTAAATATCTCTTATTCAGCAGATACATTTTCTACATCTGTCACACACAAGTGAGGAAACACTATGAATAGTGCTGGTTTATACTCAGTTCCTCTGTTAGAATGAGTGGAGTATTGCACAGAGCTGACCATGCACACCTGAGATATATCTCCTCTGCCCATTGCAAATATGCACTGGTAAAGATTTCACCAAGCTTAATCCAAATGTGCAAAACCAGCATTTGTATCCCAGTGAGCTAATGCTAAATGACATCTGGCTACATCTGCTTTTATTGGATTCAGCCTGGAGAGTAAACGCTGCCCTGCCTAAATATTTAACTGTGGTGTTCTGTGGCTGAAGGGCAGACGGCTTGGTTGCTGGCTTGGCAGCAGTTTTGGCATATTGTGGGTCAGCCTGGCAGAGGAACTGACATTGAGGGTGGGTGGGGCCACATCTCTGGCTCTGTCACTGAGGAGGAGAGGGTGTATGGCAGCACTGGACTCTGGACTGATTTAGCAGATGGACAAAATTAGCATTGCATTAATCATATATTAATGTTTATTAATGTCTAATATGTCATTTTAGAGCTGCAACAATTAGTCAGTCAAAGAAAAAATATTGTTTTTTGACAATACATTTATTGTTTCAGTAAAAAAAAAACATTGTGCCCCAAATTTACTGGTTCCACCCAGTCAAATGTGAAGGTTTGCTTGTTTTCCTCGTCTCTGATGATAATAAGTTGAATATTTTTGATATTTGGACTATTAGTTTGACATGACAAGCATTTTGGCTTTTTAGAGATTATCCTGGATGTTTTTCACAAATTTCTGACATTTATAGACCAACCAATGATTCCATTTATTGAGAAAGAAACTGTTGATTTAACCAACAATAACAAAATATGTAGTTGCATCCCTGATTCATATGAAAATTATTTTTGAAAAACTGTTGCGTGTGTGTGTTTGTATGATACTAGAAAATAGTTGACAGCAGCGGTTGACATCCCTGTCTGGCTTTCTGTATCTGAAATAAGATGGAAAATATGAATGTACTAGCCGTACACCATAACTGAAGCCAATCTCACCCTCTCCATTCAGAGCTTCATTATCTACCCTTAATGTGTTTGTGCTGGCTTGTACCGGAATGTGCTGTGATTCAGTATTTCCCTCCCAATTGAAGAGCTCTGTCTCGGCAGATGCAAGGTAATTCTCTAATGGGCCTCATCCGAGGAACAGCTACACTCGATAGCCATCAGTCAGTTACGCTCAATAGCCATCAGTCAATTAAAGTCAATACGATAGAGCAGAGGACAGAGGGCTCTCGTGCTGTCACTGTTCAGATTGGCCGTCTCTCTTTGGAAATTGGATTCAGCACCGGTGAGAGGAATGTTTACGGTAACAATGTTGTGCCAGATAAAAATGCCTCCAGTCTCTGGGAAATAAAATTGCGTCGCTTCAGATGGATGGCGATGGAGGTGAGTGTTACAAGACTAGCATCAGTATACCCAAAATAAATCTGGACATTAGACGACAAGAACAGCTGCAAGTAATTAAAAAGAGAGGTCAAAAGATGACTAAGATGCTAAGAATGCTTTGCTGTGCGGACAGCGAGTCCTTGAGGGTGAGAAGGTTAGAGTGGCGGGAACAAAGGAGTTGCGTTTTGATGAGGAAAGAAAAAACAGTCTTCTTCCAGCTGAGCCCCTGATGATGGTCTCCAACCATCATGACATGAGAAATGTCTCCTCTCTGGTCCACCCCTCTGCTCTATGACACATTTGCTCTCAGTTTTTATATACTCCATCCCCCTCCTCTCCCCCCAGGTGCTTGTTTGGATACCCTTTCCCTATTCTTTACAGCTCAATTACATGGCAAAGCCTGTAGTCAGCGCTGAAGGGTGAGGGGGGACAAATGAAGTGTTTCCCACTCTGTTGTAAATATTCTGTAAGCTGCAGCTTGTCCCTCGTGTCGGTGTAATTTGGTATAGGTGCTAAGCCATCCTTCCATCTCTCATTTTTCCAGCATTCTGCTGTCACCTTTCTCCTCTGTTATTCCGCAGGCGGCAGGCCACTTATTGACCTTTGAATCCTCCCATTTTTCCCTCACGGAGGCACTAGGAGCTCAAACAGAGAGGGGAAATAGAGTGTCTGTCTGTGACTGCATAAAAATGCAAACATGCACACACAAATATATGTGCAAACATATGCAAAGTAACAACAGACACCGACAGGAAATAATGTGATACGTGGTGCCTCAGACCTTTTTGTTTTGCTGAGGGTCATTGTTTACCACTGAAAGCTTGAGTCCATTCCTCAATATTTAATGATGAAGCTGTTTGTTCTCAGATCAAGAGATTAGCTTCACTCAGACATAACTTGATGGATCAGTGTGGAACGGGGGCCGCTTGGACACTGAGGCTGCAAGCCAGAATTCGGAGCAACGTGGAGAATAGCCCTCTGTTGTGTGGTTGTCAGGCTGGTCGGCTGTTGTGGTGCGAACACTCTCAGACACGCTGGCATGCACGCAGCCTTCTACTGTTGTACACGCACACACAAACAGAGACACTTATCACCAGAAAGAGTCAGTGTCAGGTCAGCCGGCTTGGCCTGTGGACAGCGCTGTATTGTTGCTAGCCTCCAGCTCTCCTGGACATTTAACAGTGCAGGCATTCAGCTGTTAGTGGTGACTCAGGACCAGCGGGCAGCGCGGCAACCAGTGTGACCAACAACACCTGCCCTCACACTGCCACACTGTTGTGTTCAAGAGGAGCAGAGAACTGACAGAGATAAATCGCCAAAACTACAACCTTCATTCCAACCTTCCAGATGGGATTCTGTAATGTAAATCAGAACAAAATGCATATGATGATTTGAAAATCCACGGTGGTCTGTATATAGTTGCATGACAAGACACACCATATGGCTCCAGAATAGCTTTTTGCATTGGTTACACTGGTGTGCCCTACTCTTCCATCTGTGCACGGGTACACAATTTAGATGCACCAATTTCTTAACAGAAATTAAAGAGATGTACATAGAATCCTGCTGTAAAGTGATGAAATAATAAGCAGAAAATATGTTTATAGACTAATATTTGTTCACACCCGGTTCTTACAGGCTAAACACGGCTCCAGACTAACTTTTAGACTAGAGGTGCTGATGCTCTTTGCTGAAAATTGTAGGATAACCAGCCCAAATGTAGGAGCACCATTTAAATTGTCAAGAAATGCAATACATTCATATTTGTATTATCTTAACTGTATTTCTCATAAACTTTTTGTTAATAGGCAGACAATATACAAAAGTAACAATGTTCTGTTTTATGTACTGTACAGTCCTTATGAATCTGTAACATGTAAAGCGGGATAAATCCTGGTCTCCCAACACTTTAGAATCAGGATTGAAAATAAAAAATGCATCAACAAGAAGAGCCTTGAGATGTAACCTATGACATGGGGAATGAGTTTTTATACAGTACACTTTCAGTGAATTAATACAGGTTAAAGCAAGCAGGCAAAATAAAGTATTCCCCATGGTGAGATGAAGAAAAGTGATCACGGGGAAGGGTTTTAATCAATTTGTTCTGTTCACACAGCCCTATTGAACTTATTGCTGTTTCACTTGACCTCCACCCTGATGACCCTCACTGAGCACCCATAGAGATTAATGTAAAGGACACAGTGTGATCCCTATTCATGAGGCTCCAGTGACTTTCACAAGTATTTTCTAGCTTCCGGCCAAAACAATGTATGTGTCATGTCAAGTGACTGTTTGACTTTGACTGGAATATTTTCCGCAAGGCCCCTCATCTTCCATAGCTGTCTTTCCTCAGCCCTTGTTTTCCTTTTACACCCGTCTTTAGGAGGTTCTTGGAGGTCATTCATGGGAGCATAGTTATGTACACAGTCATGGTTTGAGTGATAGAGGTGCTGTCAGTCAGCCCTCTCTGAGTGAATCAATATGTCTTTTGTCCACAAAGAGCAAGCCTCCACCCCATCAGCCTCAGCCCACAGCCGTGTATGATATGCAGGAACACACTGACATCTTACATCCCCAAATCAACCACAGGCTGCCAAAATACCAGCAGCCAGTGACCTACTTCTCTGCCCTTTGAGCAGCTCCCAGTAGGACATGGATGTGCTTCAACATTTTTGGCATTTTGGTGGCACTTTAGTGATGAGTTCAGTTGTTATGAGCTCTTGTGTCACACCTCAGGGATACTGTATTTTGCTGCTTTCTTTCTTCTTGGAAAAAGGCAATAAAAAGGCCATTTTATGCTCTGTGTGTTGGTGAAGCAGCCTTTTCTTTCTCAATACAGACTGATACCGCAACTCATCCTATCTGCTGACCCAGGTGCTCTTTGTCCAAAATTTTAAATCTGAATACCTCATCATGTGAAGCTAGTTGGAATATGTTTTGTATTCATGAGGGCAGGGATTTCTGTGGCACTAAAACTGAGTTGGTGCCCATATATAAGGGATAGGAGTTGATAATATTTAACCAAAATAAATGCCATCATTAATTCTACTGAGAAGTTCTATTCTTTATCGAGTCACTTATTGATTCCTGATCAGTTTTAATTCAGCTGGCTTTAGCCTGAGAGCTAGCTGTAGCAACAGTCCTTCTGCCATTATCTAAAATACTTCTGCTGGGCTCATGTTTGTTTACATCAGTGTCTTTAACCTTGCAAGTTTCAATTCTTCACTTCTGGTGTAAATTAGCAGTTAAGCTACAGACATCTACAGAGCTTAGCCTCATACCATCACCCTCTCTCTCTGACTCCCTCCCCGTTATTCTTCTCTTTCTTCATTTATCGTAGTTAAATTCCAGGCTTGGAAAAGCTTGTACATCCTTTCAAACTGAGCTATTAAAATAACATGCGGCTCGATCTCATTTAACAGACCGCCTTTTAATTATGTGCGGGGAGACAACTGAGGCAGATTCAGTTCATGCTGACATCAGCAGTATTTTTACTTCTGGTAAAAATGCTTGGAGGGAAAATGTTCCAGGCGCACCAGACAAACGATCTTTTAAATGCCCCTCGCCTTGTCGATGTTATCATTCAAGTATTCAGTAGGAACTTTGCCTCACTGCCACATCAGTCTGCCGACATTTCTCAACGATTGCAAGGTCATTTTCTGTTTTATGTGAGATAGAGACATCCAGTGGGTGAGGGCTGGTCATCTGCTACCACAACCCTCCTCTGGTGCCCCGTGGTGCCAGTGTAACCAGCCTGGCAGTGTGATCCTCGTGTGCACACACACACTCACACACACACACACCACCGCCAGAGCAAGGCTGAGCTAATGACTCATCTCTCTGCCCCCCCCTTCTCTCTCTGTCTGTCTGTTCCTCTGTACTCCTCTGTCTCTGTCTGTGCAGGAGACATCACTCAGAAGGGCTATGAGAAGAAAAGAGGCAAGCTGTTGGCACCCTACATCCCACAGATACAAGGTAAGACTCACAGGCCTGCAGTAAAATTTACTGTCCAGCAACAACAGCTTTTATCTGTGCTCCGGCTTCCTGTTATCATAGCAGTTGGCGTACTCTAGTGTCCTTGCAAGAGCAAACCGAGTGAGATGAAGTATCTTATGTTGATAATGATGATTGTAGGGGCAGCTTCAATTACATAAAGCAAATTTTACTGTTTTTTTTTTCAGACAAAACAAACCTCATTACAGCTTGGAGAAAAAAATTAAAGGGACACTGTGTCGTATTTGGAGAAGAAATCCAAACTGAGAATTTTGATATTTACAATATTAATGACTTGATGATACAAACAGAAATATGTATTTTCCTCATAACTGAATAAATAAGCTGAATGGTGGCAGGGTCTGCCACAGTTAACAAAGTCAAACAGCATGAAACTGTGTTGTCCTTTAAGGTCAATTTGTTTATTCAGTAATGAAAACAAAGACAGTTTGTTTATTTAGTTTGTTCAGCCATGAAAAAATTAGATCTTTCTCTTCTGATTAAAATTTGTTCCATTAAAATGACATAGTGCACCTTTTTAAAGTTAAAAAAGCAGAGCGAAGATGAATCAAAAATAAAACCCTGAAATGTAGACATACTGTATAAGAACCAAGCAAAACCAATTCAGAATTTGCTTGCAAAAAATGCACATTTTAAACAAAGTAAATTGAATATGTTTTATACCAGATGACAGGTCATCAAGTTGTCATGAAGGACACTGTGGAGGCTTTTGGCCATCTACACTTAACTCATACGGTTAGACATGTCTCTGCTGATGTGTCCTTGATTCTTTAGCTTCCGTGACCCTCGGCTCCATCTTAAATGTCTTAGACCTTCGTCCCCCATATATCATACTGTATGTAGGGTTCAAATCAAAATAGGTCCCAACCAACTGAGGCAAGGAAGACGGACTGTGGATGGAAATAAGAGGTGTCTCTGCTGGTAGGATAACTGGTCTACTTCTGGTTTTATTATATTTCTTTAGTGTGTTTTTTGTGCTGCTCTTATAAAGCACATTCTAATCTCTTGATAGGATGTGATTATGTGTTTTAGATAAGCTACCTTGTCTTACAGAATGCTAATTATTCAGAGGAATGTTTTGTTTTTCGTGCGTATTTGCGCCTACTGTCCTTTGCTAGTTCCGTGGGTGTTTGAGAAGAGAGGTATCAACTTTGAAAAACAGGGAGGCGTAAAGTTTCCCAGCTGTAATGCTACTTATTATCTGTCTGTTGACTGTGTAGGGGTGCTACACACATTTATAGATCTATTCAGGGTAATTTTAGTCGTAGTCGTGCAGCCAGTCGGTCCCAGCAGCCTTGGGCGGACTGCAAGGTTGAGGTGGTTTGTGGTGGCTGTATGCTTCATGCTTCTCTGTCCTCTATCTGGGTTCAGTGGCAGTCTTTGGTTTGGCCCTGCTATCTGAGCACCAAGCCTCAATGGAAAGAGAGTCTGGTGTGGACCGCTCGCTCAAAGCTTTCCACTGGAGCTAGCAGGCCTGTTATTTAGCTTTGGCGGATCATCTCTTTCTCTTGCTACATCTCCCTCCTTGTTATCATGGATTCTCTCTTTCATTCATTGTTAAATCCATTCAGGCCGGATCTCAGCACCTTAAGAAGGGAAATGATAGACGTAGTGCAGAAATAGATGGTCTTGGAGTGGGTGAGATGCTTCATATTCAACACATGAGAATTAATGACGCATCCACCCAGCACAATGAATCAGTGGGTTAGGGTTTAACAACTGCAGGATTGAAATAGAGACCAATAGACTGTTGGCTTCTGAGCTCCATACAGAATTTCATAAGCTGTTTTACTGCCTTATATTTCACTGTTGTCATAGGGCTGTGCATGTGCCAAGTGCAATAAAGTTGGTGTATGAAGCCAGATTGTTGAGATCTATGAGGGCGTAGAATAATTTCCTTTGTTTATATTTTATTTTTGGGGTTTCACTGTGAGCTTTGAGAGTAAATAATTCCTTTAGCTGTTGACCTACTGGAAACATTTTGAGAAAGGTTGGCATGTGAATGTAAGTTTGTCATAATCAAATTGAAGTCTGTGGAGGACATTTTGTACCATGTCAGGGAAAATGTATCTTGACTGATTGTTCTTTTTTCTTTTCTTATTATCCAACTGTGGATGCAGTTTCTGGGTCCCAACTCTTTCAACCAGAATTCCTCACATCTATTCATTTCATGTCATACAACTGTGAACTCGATGTAAGTCATTAGCGAAGCATAATTCCTCTCAAAGAAGTTAGACGCGCTGCACGTGTCTACGGCAGCCACCCCAGTTAAGTTTTGGCATCAGACAGGTGCTAAAAATTCATCAGGGTTTCGCTCTGAACCAATAACAACATCTGCTGTGACGGAGCATGCCTCTGATTGGCTCAGTGTGGTGTGTCTCTGAAGTGTGTTCTGCCCAGCAACCGGGTCTGGTGTCCTGGCTTGTTTTATGGACCTGTCTCCTCTGGGAGCCGGGAAGAGGCTGCTGTGTGACTGGACTGTCAGAGCGCTATAAGGGACCAGTAGCATATATTGATGTGTCTAACCATGCTCAGGGGATGCTGTGTGTATGTGTTTCAGAGTCCATGTATTAAGTCCTCACACGTCCTTAGGCCTTATTGAGTCTTGTGTCATATCTAAAACTCGTCTTATTGGATAGATTTAGTTGAAGCGTGTGTGAATGTTGCTCAGCATTTCGGTGTGTGTGCTGCTGCTGCTGTCTGAGAGTTGCTGACAGTGTGGAGCTCACTGATCCCCACTAAGCTGCCACTGAAAAGCCGGGCGAGCTGATGCTGGCTGGTTGGCTGGCCGAGTGTCTGTCTGACCGGTCAGCCAGCTCGCTGCTGGATCTGTCTGGCTAAATGTGACGTGCTAGAACCCTGTCCTCAAACGGCTCTTTTCTAATGGGTATACTTACGGAAACAGCCACTCTGTGTGGTTGATTTGGTTGCAGGTTAGTAAAAGTTGCAACATCACAGAAACGTCAAAGCCGCCCACAGTCAGCTCAAAGATGCTTTTTTGACTACACTGTTAATTTTGGCACCCACGTGTGGATTTGTAGATCTTCTATTATCCCAGAATTTGACTACAGTCTCTGTCACATTTTGCCTCCACACATGGTTGTTAAGTGTTTTTCATTTTAACTAAATCAAGTTATTGCAACTTTAGGTAAGTCTCACTCACTTACCAATGATAGGTCAGCAGCTTTGACTCGCTAAATGTTCAGCCGACCTGTTGTGAGTCCATCAGCCTGAATTTGTTGGTATATCACTGCTGATACCTGAAATTAAACTTGTTTGTGTAAATTCATTCCTTGCGTTGGGGGAGGATGCCTCAAAAAGAGGTAGGCATCGTCCAACAGTCATTACCTGATCTATCACTTTTTACAATGTTCATATTGCTGTTTTTATGTTCTATCCAAATATTTGGGCAAATTGTGCTCTGCTGCTGGCAATATTATTCTTGAAACTTTTATGCCAGTAAAGCCCATTTCATTAATTGGATTTAAATAAGGCTATGCTACGACAGACAAGCACATGATGGCAGACGTGATCATAGTCATAAACCATCTAAACTGGTTTTAGTGAAGTTCTGCGTGTGGTTTTATTAAGTGGTCTTGAGTCAAAGGTAGCACTTGCTTTTCTCTTTTTTTGCAGTACAAGTCAGTGATCCCTCAAATATGTTTATCAAACACTTTTGACAACAACATTTAACTGAGGCAGGATATTTGACGTTTTACCAGTCAACCTTATTGTCTAAAATTGCATGAGTGCGCTTAAAAAATAACATGGGAATGTGCTTATTATTTATTATCCCAAGCATCTTTATCTGCGTTATACTCTCGAAAAAGAACGTTTTCATATCAGCACATACACACCGAGACAGATATGTGTGATGAATCAGTCTTCGCCGACTGATATATGGTTGGGACTCTAGTTGTTTAGATTTATTTAAGAGGTCACAAAGACCTTTCTCAAGACATGGAGGTTTCCTTAGGTTAAATATTTGTCTTTTGTTCTATATATTCTAAGTGAAAAGAGCCTTCTGTTTGGTTAAGCTGCATTCTCTGCATAACACCTATGTAGCGTGAACCTGAGCTTATGATGTTCCAAGTTAGATTTTGGTTCTCATCCCACATTGTCAGCTCCACAGGGGCTTTAGTTCCTCACACAAACAAATGTGTAATGTATGTAGTTGTATGTTGTGCTGCTGCTTTGATGCATACCTGCAATGTTTATGGATCAGAAACTAGACAGTTTTGCAATATATCTTTCAAGTTCAGGTGTAAACATGTATCTAAACGGAGCAACAGAACTACAGGAGCATGTTTTTCAATACTCTATTCTCATCTTTGTCCCACTCTCAGGAATACGTACCCGATAACATTTTTGGATGTACTGCTGAGTTGTAGTAGAGACGCTGTTACTTTGACAGCTTACTGTTCTCTTGTCTGTTAAGTCGTCTTCCAACAAAGAAATGGAAGATGCATTTCTTTAGTTAATGTGTTTAGATTACATTTTAACATTGAATATTTATGTGCATTAAAATATTATATGTGCATGATATTATATACCATAATAGAGGGGAAGATGAGGTCTTCTGTCAATTATTAATAGTCCAAGAAGTTCATCTCATTTAGGTATATTGTACATTATCTCTTTCTGAGTTTTCCCTCTACATTTATCCTTCCTAAATATTTCATAAGAAAGCAGAAGTTAAAAAGATTGAAGACTACTTCCAGAGCTTGAACCATGACCTTCTTTCAGGCAGTATCCTTGGGTTTCCCCTCTGATGCTAACCACAAGTTACTTAATGAAGCTCAAAAGAGAATTGCATAAGCCAGAGGATGAATCACTGCATGCGTCACGCAGAGCACAGAGAGGTTGACGAGTTTGCGAGTTTGATAATTTTAGCACGCTCTAGTTAAAAGATGTTGTCTTTTTGACATTCATGGTGCTTAATCACCTCCTTTCTTCAACGTCTGTGTAATTTGCATTTCCTTCCCCTTAGAAAGCTGGGAGGCAGGCTAGAAAGCTGCGAGAAAGGCTGGATTAATTAAAGCGAATACTTTCTCAACTCCAAGCTCCTGTATTAAAAGAAAGCAACCTAAGTAGGGGATTACTATTAAGCTTTTGGATACTTGATCTGGTTGAGCAATATTCAGCCGTGTTTCTCTATGTCCAAGCACATATTTCTTATATTTCTGAGACTGATATTTCTGCATTTGAATTTATTTTTTATTTTTTTATAAACTATCCTGTCCCTGCTTTGGTCTTGTCTCTCTGCAGGTGTAGACCCTTCACTACAAATTGACAACAGGATCCAGGCCTCCTCCCAAGCTGTTCACCCAGGTTCCAAACACAACAAGTCTCGGGCGCCCAACACCCGGGATGAACGCTTCAGATCTGGTAATCATGTGTCCACACTGCCAGTTTTAAATGCCTTGTGCTCTCCTTCTTTGCTTTTTGCTAATCTGTGACGATGTGTTCTCTTAGATTTGCACACAGAAGCCGTCCAAGCAGCTTTGGCAAAGTACAAAGAGAGGAAGATGCCAATGCCCTCCAAGAGACGATCTGTGTTAGTTCAGTCTTCAGTCGAGGCATGCACTCCGCCAGGTGAGAACTCCAAACCAACTGTTCCTGTGCACACACACAGCCCAGGTTTATGCTCACCCCGGGTTGTTTACATGGGTTCCCATGAGTGCTGGAGTGTAGGATGCTTGGTGACTCTCTGTTGTGTCCAGTGATCGAATATGATGTTGCCACATATTTGCCACTGGAAAGAAATGTGCAGTTTGATGAATGTGTCCATTCTCTGTGACTATAAAAGCCTCAGTTCTCACCGTTGTGTTCCCAGGCAGACCTTCCCACATGAGTTGCATAATGGGTGTATAATCAGATTTATAACATGGTCTCAAAATGTCGACCTTTCGCCTGCTTTTATAACAGTTTGTATTGTGTGGGCCAGCTCATATGAATATTTGTCATTTTCCTGCGTTCTGCAGCTTCTTTTATGATGAGATTTTCATGGCCCAAAAATACATTTTTGTGTTGTTAGTTCTGCCCAAACAATCCCCAAAGAAAGCTTTCATTTTTAATCAGTCAGTAAGATATCTGTGTGAGATTGCATGACAGAAAAACTTGCCTGTATCTCAGACACTGCAGTGGCGTTATCATTGGTGAAAGAGTTAATTGGTGGGGGGCCTAAAAAATCTCATGTCTTTGGTAAAGAGAGAGGACATAGCGGTGGGGCGAGTAACCGGATTAAGAGCTCAGACATTGGAGTTTGAGCAAGAGGAGCAGGGGGGCTCTTCATGGTTGTTTCTAGTCAGTCTGAGTGATCTACTGTCATCTGCTGGGATATTGTTCATAGTGACTGACAGACCCACAAAGATGCATACTGTACATATAAGATAATGTGAGGCTCTGCTACTTCTACTACAAGTGTAGTTGTGCACACAGTGGCATGGTTGTGTTAGGTATTGCAACATTGTGCCTGAGATGTGATGTGAAATGACAAACTGAGCTCACATTACCAAAGGTTCAAAGGTGGGTGATAGAGGAGTTTTTGGCAACTGATGGCGCTGTAGTGTAGCAGTATGTGTATTTAACACACATTGATAACCTTTCTCCTTTTTCATGTCCTATCTTGCTAATCTGTAATGGCTGGTTTGGATATGGTCACACTACATGTCTGATCACTTCATTTCTGTTTGTGAAGAACCAGTAGTATGTGATCATTGTTAATGTGTCAGAACGGTCATCTAATTGAGTTTGGCATGATTGGATGATAGAAGCCTTAGGTCGGATGTATATTTTAATTTAGCATTCTTGTGCACATGATGTATACTCTACCTCACACCTCCTGCACCGTTTGGAGTGTTTGTGGTGCAAATCCTCAGTTATGAATGCTACATGTAATACTGTTCTTATGATACTAGAATGTTTAACTTCTGTACAAAACCTTGAAAAATAACGCAGCAAGCCACTCTGCTGAACTGACAGGCTCTGTGTGTGTGTGTGTGACATTTGAAAATATAGTGATATTTTCATCATAAAAATCTCACATTGACAAATGAAATATACTCACCATTGTCACAATGTTCTTGATTTAAGAGCCTTATGCAGAAAAGCTGTCACTTCTTCTGCCTTGATCTCACAATATAACAACATAGTGACCAAGTGGACGCATATTTTTTCATACAAATACAGAAGCTGTATAAGGTCTGAGTCCTCCGGTGTGCCCTTTAGTAACACATAAGGTACATTGGCAAGTACTGTATGTGAACAATTGCGTTCACAGTGCAGTGAACACGTTAAAAAGCAAGTATACAGGCATATAGTATAGACAAAATATTGGAACACATACAAGTTTTAAAAGAAGTTTATACAAATCTGACACATTTTTTAGTGTATTTTTAGGCATGCATGGATGTGGATGGCAATGTTGGTTTATCAGTCGGTCGGTCAGTCCACCATTTTGTTCCAGATTGAAATAGCTCTATTAACTATTGGATGGACTGCCTTGAAATGTGGTACAGATATCTGTGGTCTTGCACATCACCTGCTTTATCTCTTTTTCATTCGTTTCAAAATCAAATTCCAATGAAAAAGAGCATTTCCTGCACATCACCTCCATATTGATTTATTAAAAAAGGTTGATGTTTTAGTCGCAAACACCTTTCTCAAGACATAGAACTCACAGAGTAACACAGTGTTTAAACGCAGCCCACAATTACATGACAGCCCACAGCTGTGCTGGAGGTGTGCCCACAATCACATGCAACAGCTCATCAAATCAAGATCATCATGACCTGGCACGTACAATATCTGTAATCCCCAACACCAAGAAAATCACTTATCACTTTTAGTAGTATCTACATAAATAAAATGTGTCAAGTCTATAAGATAAAGATGTCCCATCGTTTCATCTGTGTACAGGTAGATTTATACCAAGACACGTTTTCAAAAGGATCACTACAGAAAACCAAAGAACAAAGAAGAATATATAGATAGTCATGGTCCCCAGAGGATGACGCCTGTTGGCTTGACTGATCCTCTGACTTCTCTTCTACTGTAGCTCCACTAGGAGGTTCTCATTTGCGGCAAACATGTTACATGTCACAGGACCCTAGTCTTCTTTTTAAGTACCAGATGACAGCTAAATTTGTAATCTTCTTCTTTTTTTTTTTTTTGAAGGATAAATTGAACATGGAGTCTCTAGTATGTATAATGCTATTTGTAGTGTTGCATCAGTATTCAGCCAATAGGATTGAATCCATTTTCTATAGAACCGGTCAGTGAAAACCAGCTCGAGCTTTTAACTGCTAGGCCAAAGCCTTATTAATATAACTTGTTTTGTTTGTTTGTTTGAATACAATATTAGAATAACTGAGATCAGAGCATATATGCTACTATCTCTGCTTCAGTTTCCTCTCTCTTCAATATTCATCCCTGCTCTGACTCACTCCTCACTATCTATTCAAGTTTTCGTCTGTTGATCTGTGACTAATCCATCTTTTTCTCTCTTTCAGTTTCTTCCCCGCTCTTTCCACATCTCTATTTCTACTTTGCATTTGTTGTCTGACCCCCTCTCTACCTCTCCCTCGGTGTAACTGTGTCAAGGTTACTGAGATATGGAGAGAGATTGGAGAAAGGCACAGGAATAACAAACAGAATCATAAATGCGAGATAACCCCCGTGAGTCTGCTGGTTGTAGAGACATTATATTTTCGCTTGTTATGATCAAACCTCCTCCAGCTTTCCTCTGACAGCCTCTGCAAGGCCACGGGAAAGCTTAAGGAAGGGAACAGTGATTGTAATAGTTTCTAAATCGATGGACTTTCCTAACTTCATACTGTGAGTGATTAGGAGGCAGATTAATTACACGAAGGCTCATTAGCTTAGAGAACATCATCAGGCACGTGCTGATCCCAAATATGCAGGCTTAATCCTTGTTTTCTAAATGTGTCTCTCTCATCCTCTTAGTGGACTTGGGATAGGTCTTCTAGGTTATTAAAGCTAAAGATTTTAACAGACTTCAGTGTAATATTTTGATATGTGTGAATGAGTTTTATGGATGCTGCAGAGCTGATGAATAATTGGGGAAAGTGTGACCTGTCTTGGTAATTTTGTAAACAGTTGTTTGTAACTTTCTCAAGTGGATGGTGCCTATGCCTTCCATTGCACTGCAGAATACAGATCCTAGACCAGCCTTCTCTTGTGCAACTTCAGTGATCCTGTTTGAAAGAACAGACATTTCTAGGAGCTTGGCAGATGAAGTGGAATGTGTTCATTTTCAACAATCCGTAACTTAGTTTGAAGTTGCTCCTGTTTGGGCTATTTTTCACTGAGACCAACTGCTCACAGTAGCCTCAAGGGAGAGGCTGTAAAATCATTAGTGACTGAATTTGAGCCATAATAACCTAAGCACACACTACAGTCACTACATACTGATATCAGATAGAAATCAGATTAGGGTATTTCAGTTTGTGTTTGCATTGTATGCAAGCACAGTCTGTAATTTTTAAGCTTTTTTGAAGCAACACCTTCAAGCAGGTATATCAGTATGTGTTATGTTACATGTAAATACACTGGGGAATGCACAATATGTTTTTTCTCCAGCCGATACTGAGACTGATAATTACCTGCTTCTCATGGCCGATACCAATAAGATTGTTTCTTTTAAAAAGAAGTTCAGACCCTGTTGTTTATGCACACCTGAGGGTAAGAAAGACTCAAATGAAGTGAGTAAAAATGGGTGTCTACAAATAGGAAGCACTCTGGTCTCACTTTATCATTCAGGTATAGTACACATATAGTTGCGCTGAACTGTCTTTATACCGGTTTGTTAGTGCGGCTACTTTTATATGCAGTCAAATACATATTAAAAACAAGCATCCCTCACTCGCATTTCCATTGAAATCATCCCACAAGCTTATATGTACGCTCTCCAGTATGTATAAGTAGAATAATGTGTTATCAGCATATCATCTAAATACCACATCTGCGAGTTTCACCATCTTGGTTTTTGTCCACTGTTGTGACGCTGCCCTGTCTTGACCCTGTCAAACACAGACACCTCCTCAGCGTCGGAAGACGAGGGCTCGCTGCGCCGGCAGGGACGTCTGGCCACCTCCACGCCCTACCAGGGCCACGGCCACCCAGCCGTTGAGCACTGGTTTAACCGTGTCATCCAGGGCTCGTCCACCTCATCCTCCGCGTCATCCACTTCATCCCACCCGGGAGGGAGATCCGTCACCACCACCAACACCACTGCCCACGCAGCCCTCAACGCCAACGCCGCAGCTACCGCACTGGCAGATCTCATGGCACACACCCAGCTAGGTCAGTGACACACATGCACAGTATCACATCATATTTCGGGGCTGGAAGATCTGTATGTTCTTGTCTCCTTTTTAGTTGATCCAGTCGGAGAACTATAAAAATGTGAAGTGTGACTGTGAGTTGAAGCAGGAAGATATCGAAGAACTAGAACAATTTCACACCATGCAAAGAAGCCGTTTTTCGATGTTTAAAAGTATTTCCTGCATGTAGTTTTCTCACAGTTCAAGTGTGCTGGTGGAAGAATCCTGATTAAAATTTCATCGTGGTAAAAGTGCATTTACATACAGTCCTATAACAAGCCTGCAGAATCCCCTGCTGAGCTGTATGCGTTTGAATTCCTCGATGAATCATAGAGTCTGAGGAAAGATTCATTACTTTTTCATTGTCTTACAAGAAGTTTGGTGCCCTCTGTTACTGCCAGCCAATCAAAATGGTTGGCTTGTCGAGGGCATGTCTTAACCTGTACATGTTGCTCAGACTGTTTTTCTACAACTGTAGCACAGGCGCAGACAGACAGACAGGGGTGTCTTACACATCTGCTACATCCGAGGCCACATCTCCTTCAAGATACACAAAAGCACTCAATGAGGCAAGACAAAGGCAACCAGCAACAGAGCTCTAATTCACGTCTCTAATAAGTCGTCTCCATCTACCATCTCACTATCATTCAGTCATGTGAAAAGGGTTCGTGGCCACTTCCCCGTCAAAGCTCCTCATTCCACATTACCATGCCATGAGTGTCACAAGCTAGTTAATGAGATTCAGGGGATTTATCTCCAGCGAAGTGAGATGGTGCCTTCAGTCTCTCGTGTGTG
>OMLP01037506.1:0-14202 GCA_900302685.1 Spondyliosoma cantharus | reverse complement strand
TTTTACACAGAGAAGGCGGCACATTTGCTCCAATGTAAGGCCGGCAAATCGGATGAAGTGATGGACTGACTGCTGTGATCAGCTGATTCCTGGTTTTAAAACTCCCCGGCGGTGGCCCGCACAGCAGTGCACGTCATCGACACCTCCGCCCATCTCACGCAGAAGCCGGCACATTTACGCCTCGTGTTTACATAGAAATGGAGGTAGAAATGGAGGTGGAAAATAAGTGTACCCTCCGAGGAGACATATTGGCGGCCCAAAACAGGCCGCCAATATGCCGCCCTCTGTGTAAACACGCCGACCGGGCCGGCAAAAGGCCGGCCTATTGGCGGTTTATTGCCCTGTGTAAAAACGACTAGTGTCATACTGCAATTTTCAATCTCGCATTACTTCATTGCTTTGCACTGTGCAAACTGCTGTGTTAAAACAAAAAAAAAATGCTTTCACTTGATGTGAGTGAACAAACTCATGCAGCTTTTGGTCCACAGGGGCCAGAGTCAGCAAAAACTAAGGTTCCTTGAAGCTGCTTTAAGAAGGTCAAACAATCAATGTGATTACTAATAGATTTAACACCAATACCTGAAAATATAGAACTTTGCTTGAAGCACCCATTAGCATTACATATACATTTCTGGGTTGTTTTAGAATACACTGTAATGTATTTTTAAGCAGATGAGGGTATGTATCAATGTATTTTTTATAACTTTAACACCCCCTGTTATAGACAGACAGTAAATGACAATAAAGTAAAGCGCAGTGTAAAATAATGATCAGTTGTAACTGTTGACAAACACTACACATTAATAAGACCTTAAAATCCCATTTTAGCAACATTACAACCACATTATTGTGTGTTATAAATGCTAAATTGGTGAAAATATATGAATCAAATGATGTGTTATATATCCATGAGTCTCTGCTGGGTGAATATAACCTGTTCTTCATAGTGCTGCAGCGTGCCCAACGGGAATGAAATAATCATTTGTGTGCGTGGACCATACATGTCTCTGTGTGCATGCTCTCACCCACAGCACATTTGACTGTGTGTTACAAAGTGAATACATGATGCATAAGGGCAAAGCTGCACTCCATATTTCATACCCTGCTCAGTACTCTGGTGTCATGTCAGCCTCAGCCTCCGACTGCTGAAAAGAGGCAAATAATGCTGTAAAAAAAAAAACAGCTCCCTGTTTTGAAAAGGAATCACCTTTTTAATTTACCATACGATGTCTCTCAGCACGCAGCGAGATTTCCTCCGACGTTTTTCTGCTTCATTAGCACTCCGCTCTGTTTTCTGTCAAGCTCATCAGTTTTTGCGCATGTCAAAAGCTCTTATTTTCTAATGGATTTTCTGCTAACAGATTTTCTATTTACGATAAGAGGATGCTCTTAGTCTTTAAAAGCCCAATTGAATGCTGATGGAGGCAGCTGTATTCCAAACATGTTCCGGAGAGTATTTTTGCGTCGTCTTTGCCCTCACTTACTTTATTTTCTTTACCTTCTTTGAATGATTTGCTTTTTAGTAGAATGCGACAGAAAATATAAGGCTTGCATTAACTTTATAAAACAGGCAAATAAAAGATTAACGCCTGGTGTCAATCTGGTGACATAGTGTAACTCTGTGCTGTAAACTTTTAGAACATTTTTTTACGCAGCCGTACAATGAATGATATGGAGTTCATTTCCGTGCTCTGGCACTTCTAAAGGTGCAGTAGACTTTAAAGAGCAGCTATATGAGGTGTCACCTTGTGAATATGGTTTTATACGTAGCTCAATGTAGTGCATCATTCACACCAAAATGCCAGAGGGCTATAGAGTTATCTATGGGAGCTGTCAATGCAAAATGATTTGCCAATGGACTAAAGCAAAGTATTTCATTTTTTTTTTTCATCCTTCGTTCTCTTCTTATTTCTCTTCTTCTAATATGATGTGTTGTATTGTTATTCTGTTCTTGTAGGTTTGTATGACTGAAGCAGGGGTTATCGTTTTAACTAAGTGATTATGCAGAAAGTTTGAAGTCAACTTTTGGGGTATTTTCTGTATCAAGTAATTAGAACTTGGAAGTCAACAGTGGCGATGGCAGCAAAAGTGGATTGGACAACCTCAGACTACTGCCCTTCCCCTAAGTTGATGAAGGAGTTCAGCGGTTGCCATAACAGTGATGATGGCGTTATCTACCCTTGCATACTCCCTTTTTGATCTCCAGTCAATGAAAAAAGCATTGAATACTTTAGTGATATAGGGGGAGACAGATGCTCCCCCCACCCACTTAAGGACTTCAAATATGGCTTGGCACAATTATTGCTGGAAAAATATGATAAAAGAACTAAAGAGACAACAAAAGCCCAAGTTTTGATTACAAAGTCATACAATTTGGGGATTTGTCTTTTGTCTACAGTCTTGCTCTTTAGCTTCAAAATGCTCTTAGACCATTAAAACAAAAGATACCGAAACCTTGTGCTTATTGATCTGTCCTTTCCTGTGGGATGGTGATAGTTACCCAAAGGTACCCAGATATAGAAAAATAAAAATAAAAAAATAATAATTTTCACATTGAACGTTCGACGTCCTCCCTAAGCGGACTTTGTCACCTGACCCTTTGCCTGTGTCATAATTACTAAGGTCTCTAAAGGTAACTAATAGTTAAAGGTAAATATGGGTCGTAATGAGTTGTTTTCATGGTGATGACCTATAAACACGTGTTTTGGGGAAGTGTTTCGATTGATCAACGCTGAAACTATCCTCTTTCTTGCTCCCGAAGCAGCCTTGACTCTACTATGGTACAATGGCGATGGCAGATTTGTCCGCCATGACAAAAAGGGGAAGGAAAACAAGCGTTCTCAGGGACACTGTCAAATTAATTAGAATGGAAATTAGATAACATACGCCCATAGGATCATTACACTATTCGGGAGACTGCTGCGTTTATATGTTGAGTAAGATTGAGGGCATCATTTGAAGAGAAAAAAACATTGAAAAAGCTCATGCAGAGCGTAGGCAAACCATAACTATGGAACGAGTGGCTCCTCCCACTGACCAGATGATTTCTTTCATACTTCTCCAAGGCTATATGTAGGATTTTTGTTTCCACAAATCATGTTGTCTCTTCATCCAAAATGGACTATTAAAATGAGTTTGAAGCAGCACATTAATATGAGGGTGGACTGCTGCAGCCACTGTATTTGAGTCAAATATGAGAGCAATCAAAAAGAACTACCTCCTCATCAATAAACCACAGCGATCCCATCCATCTCTCCAGAGCTATGATGGATAGACATGGACCAGTCTAATTAAAGGATGAATTATGGAATGGATTCAATTCATCACTATTCTGTCATTACTATTAAATTCAGTCGGTCCCATGTTTCCGTATCTGGGTTGCACTGCTTTTCTGCATCTATCAATCATAAATCAAGGAAAAATTAGTCCCAGCAGGGGATGTTATGTAGTTTATCGGGGCCACACTTCTGGTCCAACAATTCTCCGCTTTATGTAGTTGTGTTAAACCCGGACTCATGCTCGACGATCCCCAGTGTAAACACTGCTGAATCTTCTCGACTGCATACGGCAAGAGGCGAGGCGTCAGAACAAACACGGGGAGTCTATTGTATGCTCTCACAGCCAATCCTCCACACACAGGAAAATGCACTTGAGCACACACGTAAATGCATTCATACACACAAACAAACAAACTTGAACATCCAAGGCCCCGAATGAAGAGTGGAACCACTCCAAGGTTGAGGTATATCGATTGTGTTACCTGTGTTCGACTCAAACGTAGCACATCAAACAAGCAGCAGTGGCAATACAATTTTAAATCCTTAAAGTGCCTCTAAGCAAGGACTCACTGCATAATACAGGTTTTGTGATACTTCAATTGAGGTCCAGAAACATTTTCTGTTCATAGAAAGAGAAATAGAAAGACGGCAGGAGGAGACAGCTAGCACTGATGACTGCCGCGAGGCCAGAGGTATTGTGGAGCTCGTCAGTGTCCTTCCTTTAATCAGAGGACACCGTGATAGAGATGTGGGGGACATAATGGGCACCTGTCAAAAGGCTCAGACAAACAAGCCAATCAGATCACAGCGGGTGGATACGGAACGACCGCTGAGGTTGCTCTCAGTACATGTCCACGACAGTAAACATCAACACGTTAAATTCTTAAGTTAGTGTGAATGTGTATTTCCGTGCGTCTCTGTGAACAGAAGTGTGTCCATCTTCGTGAGGTGGGAAATCTGTTACACGGCAGAGAAAGGTCTTGTTCTGCAAACGGGAGAGAGAGAACGCTGGAGAAATGCCGAAGGCTCCCTGCAGTTCTATTAGTGAAGCCGCTGAAGGAGCAGTGGAGGAGGAGCCCGCTGCAATCTTTTTTTTTTCCCCACAGAATGATGTTATGTCCAGAAGGGCTTGAATTTGGATGTTTTGTTATGTACTAATACCACGACTTCCTCAATAGCTCTACAGCGCCTTGTAAACATGGAGCTGCCTCGGCTGACAGCAGATTCAGTTTTAGATGTATTTTAGATGTTTCTGGGCAAAAGTGGTTGTTTTTTCGTCATACAGTTGCTTAAATCAAGTGGAAATTTCACCTCCGTGCCGTTCATTACAGTTACAGTGATTATGTCGACGATTAAATGCAGTTAGTGAGCACCACCAAGCAAACAACCACAAATAGAAACACCAATCAATTATGTTCCCAGAAGGGCATTAGTTATAGGCTAAGTTTTCCTATAAAGAGTTTATCCTGATCTAACTTGCAAGAACAAAATTATGTGTCACCAACTGACCTGATGAAGATTTATCACAGCCGAAAATAGAAGGTAATATCTATCCCAGTGAATATGAAAAAGAGAGCGATGTAGGTTCGGTTGGCGGAGCCTGCGTTGCGTACGTCATGTCATGTTACGCAAGTGGCGCAAGGAAGGAGCTTACAGGAATACAGTTATGTCATTAAAGTATACCACTTATGTAACACATCTTCAAAACAAACCAATCTGGGGGAAAACTCCAACCATCCCTGACTGACTTGTCTCGCTCTTGATGCTACTGAACTGGAGGAGGGCTGCAAGAAGTGATAGCAGAGAGGTAACTCTGGAAGTGTAGGGCCACTGACCAGGCTGCTGTGTTTGCAGCACTGGGAGTCAGGGGTCAGGGTACAGTATATACTCTATATCACAGTAACCTTTGGAGCCCTGATGATGTATGCCTGGTGAAATTGGGCTATTTGCCCTTTTTGTGTTAGCTTAAATAACTAGCATTTTGGAATTTGTGATTGTTTTTCTCATACCGTGTGCCTATTGCGAATAAGAATGCCGTGCATGTACAAAGAGTTTGTTTTTTTTTTATATAATAAATGAATGCCCTTACACAGTATCCACATCTGTCAGGAAACACATGTAAAGCTGTTGAGTAATAACCCAAACAAATCAAAATGGTTTCATGTATTTTTTTTATCTGACTGCATCGCATTAAAAGCTAAAAGCAGTCTTGTGCTAAAATGAGCTAAGCTGTTTTGTTGTCTTTATTTAATCCCATTTGTACATTTGGAACTGCTTTCATTATCTGATTTGTTATGTGTATTTCATTCGGGGCTTTCGCGACAAATCAACAGATGCAATTTGCATCTCGATTAAAGGATAAAGACGACAGGAAAAAGAACAGTTGGAAGAAAAGAATGCACACAGGGATAGAAGTTTTAAGAGGAACCAAAACATGTTGACGTGCATTGTTAGACTAAAGGAAAAAATAAGGTCTATTTATTCATAGTAGGTGGATCTGAGCGATTAAAATAAATACAACAGTAAAGCAGGTGATGCGTGACTGGTGTTACCAGCAACCATCTTTTATTCACACGTTTTTAAAACATTAATTTGAGGTTATTTGTCCCTAACCCTGAATTCATAATCGGGAGCTATGTCAGGGATCGACGCAAAAACACATGCAGGAAGATGGAAATGACAGCAATGAGATGGAAATCTATGAAAACATAAAAAAAAATAAATAAAAAAAATGCACACATTGCCATGTATGCGTATGCAAATTCACACATGCACAGAGGCGCAAAAATATGAAACCATCTTCATGAATAAACTACTGCATAAACCAGAACTTCTTGGTGTAGTTCAGCAGTTCATGCGTATACTGTAACATCGGTCTCTCAGGAACCATCCGCAGGCTTTGTGCTGTGATATTTAGACTTTAAGGATGCATGCGGCTACGAATAAAGCACTGGATCATTTGAGGGTAACAGAAAAGACAACAGTATTTGCAAAGGATTTGCCGAGGTGAGTCAGAGGTTACACCTCATGTGGATCTGTTCTGTTCACCAGTGAGTCTAACCTTTGCTGTGCTCCATTAGCAGCAGAGAGTCTCTTGGGGCGGAAGAGGGTGAAAGAAAATGAACAGCTGGACTGATTCCCTATCTCTTTGCAGTTTGATGCTCGGGGGCAAATTTGCTAATTTTCATACACAAAGCGAGCTGGATGGTTTTGTTGACATTCCACATTTCACTTGAATGCTTTTTTCTGACACAAGCGTTCGTTTGTGACCGCACATGTGCGCATTTTGTCAATGTGTCAGGCGAGCGGGTGACTGGCCGTTGAAATCCCTGGACTACCTGGGAAAATGCGGGAGTGGGGTGTAAATGAATTATACGCTCCCCTCTCTCAGTGGCTAGCATTGAGGTGCCCTTGAGCAATACACTGAAACCCCAACTGCAATAGAACTGCATTAATGCGGTCGTGCTGGTCGGCTCCCAGTGGCCAACTGTGATCAGATTTATTCAAACTGGGCATCAGTTGCAAAATGAAAAATGTCGCACGGTTTCATTTTCTTTGCATCGTACATCCTACAATGAAATTCATCTAATCTAAGGTCAGTATTATAACTTGGATCAGAACCACCCAAAGTGTTGCTTGTATTTCTCAGACTACCCTTAAGATCAATTCTTATTCAATCAACCTGTCCAGTAATCTTACAAAAAGGGCAGTTTAGGGTGTTAAATGTATGCATAAGACTTTTTTTTTTATTTCAACTTATAATTCTGAAGTAAATACTGATTGCACTGTGTACTGGCTGGAAAAGAAAAAAAAATGATAAAATACATTTAAGGATTGGTTGCTTTAGAGGAATGGTACAGTGAACGATTTTTGTTGTGGATTGCGATAAAAAAAACACATTAAGTTGATCGTGGAGAATCTTTTCTTTATCGGGTTAATCACAAATCTAGATAACGATGAGAAATGTGTCAAGCTAGTTGATGTACAGTCCTATATTGGTTTCCTGATTTATTCTTAATTGCCTGAGCTTGTAACAATGTCTTCGGACATGGCTTGCACAAACCAAAGAACAACAGGGTGATGAGATTACCAACATTCATTAATTCTTTACTGCACTAAGATACTGTGTGTTTTAAATTGTGATTCTTGTGGTTGTTTTCTCCTTTGGACACGAGCCAGACAGATGTCCGTAGCCATGTCACCATTGTTGTCTTTGCGACAGCAGCACCAACAGTAATACCACAGGAAAGCACTTGGAGGGGCAACAGTTCAAAATGTCTTGATTTCCAAACTAAAGGACCCTCTGTTTTAGATTATGGCATTGAGAAAAAATGGGAGATACTAGCTCCGTTTCTCCTGGGCGTAAAGACTTAATAGTGAGATTTTGTACTGGCAGAAGGATTTGTCCAGCTATTTCCAAGCTATGCCAGATGAGTCATTATAAAAAAAATATAAAATATAAGAATAAACTTCAGTGGGTTCAAATTATTGGGAGGATCAGCGGCAAAGCTACGTTGCAGTCCATACTGAGCTCCCCTCAGCTGCTGGCACGACTCCTTAATCTTCCTCGCTCCATCTCCCTCCCCTTACAGTATCATGACTTATCTCTTCATTGTTGGATGAAGTGAATAGAGATAATTCAGCGTGATCAGGTAATGCTTCTCTTCTGATGGCACACTTATTGACAGGGCCACACAAAAAAGCAGCTAAGATTTAGGAGGTGGCCGGTAAGGAGACGCTCAGTGCTAATGAAGTGTATCCTTCACTATCTATCAGCTGTCGCGTGACAACTATCAGCCGACAAAATCAATACAGATGTGGTCAAAGATTCAGTAGTGCTTGAATGGGAGCGCTCACCTCAATCTATCTGTGCCATTAACTCCACTCTCTGTGCCCCTCTTGGCTGATGGGAATATACTAATTCCATATGAGAAGAGGCTCTCCTCTCCTCTCAGGCGATGGCTTCCTCTTATATATATTTAACAAGGGTGAATCCATATTATGCAGCTGCCGTTGGAAAAGCTTTATTTTAGCTGCCTGGCCCTCAGGAAGTCTCATATTTGAGGATTTCTAGGACTGAGTGCGGGGCTTAATGCTGATTTTGCCTGTGCAGAATATGCAAGCCATAGGTTTTTACCATCATGGGGATTGTGCTAAAACGACATAAAGCAGCATCAGCCTGACTTTGCTATGGCATATTAGAAAGTAAAGGTGTGGGTACAGAGACATGACCTTTTAAACTTTGAAAAACTACAGGCAAAACCTCAGACATAAACCCATCACATAACCCAGTATGAGTCAAAACTAATCCTCAGACTAGGTTGAGGTTTAATAGTTTTGTAGGTTATCCTTTAAATATGCACAGACGGAAAGTGCTTAAGGTATGCTTCAGGTTAACAACACAAACAAAATGTATTACGCTATAGGTTAGTAAATAGATCTGACGCTCCATACTTCAATGACAGTGTGGCTGTTCAAAGATGCAGAAAGCGCTCAAACAAACAAACAGACTACATGTCAAACATGTAGGCCGTTAATCAGAAGAAAAAACTGGAAATGGGCTGTCAGTTAAGTAGACATGTCAGCCATCTATCGCTAACAGTGCGTCGCTTAGGTAAATGTTTAAATGTTGCCAACGTTGGCTAGTAACACCATATTTAGCAACAAGTGTAATCGCATATGTCACATCAACCTACAGTGAATCTAAAATAAGTGAGCTAAATATCTCATTAACATCTCTACGTTAGCTAATTAACATTAATGTTTTAGCACATCACAACACCCACCGATAAGCTGAGGCCATAAAAACAGAATCGCCTCTTTGATTCGTGTCCAGTTTAGCTGTTCATGAAACACTGACTGCTCTTGTCGCTCTGCTCCAGCGCCTCAGACAGTGTACAGTGTGAGCACTGTAAATTCAGAGTGCTGTTTGAATATGCCATTTGTTTTTTTTTTTGTTTTTTTTTTCAGAAAACCACACCGCACAGTTTGTGCCAAGGAGTATGATCTGGTGCTAGGAGTGACTATTTATGAACTCACTCTATGACAAGTTAGGAAACTAAAACATTTGCCTAATAAGGGCTAGATTATGATTATAATATAGTACATTATTTCAACTTTGTCAGATCAGGCTCGTGCACTTCACTCCAACCTCTACATTCTTACTCTCTGCCTTGCTGAGGACTGTAACACTCCGCTGCAAAATTGTCCGATATCAAGTATTCCCACTACTCCTGAGATATACCGGGCTGGGTATTGCCATGAAATTATACCACTGCAAAATCATCTATCGGGGAATACAGTTTCAATGACACTGGATCTTGTAGCATGTTTGCTGGCATTTTGGATTGTGGGTAGAGGCAATTGCAGTTTCATATACAGTTTAAAGTTTTTTGAATAGCTAGAAATTAGAGATTTATGCTCTCTACAGTGCATCGTACATTCAGTCTAAACCGTTGATATCATTTTGTCCATTTTGAAGGTTTGTTGACCTTTCTACAGCTTTGGTCTGTTTGTATTGTACATACATTTGTGATTATGTCAGAATTGAGCAGGTACAGGGATTGAACAGTATATAAAAGTACAAAGTCTCCCATTTCATCATCTTGTTGCAGTCTAAAATGGTGTCAATATTTCTTATAGTACACTCTTAATTTATTTATTTATTTGGCTGGGGGATGCACTGATGTCTTTTAGATTTTAGACAGTAAGAGTATACATCTGACAAGAAACTATTTAGTTTAGTTTATGTCAACACTACAAAGGATCGATGTATTTCAATGCATGGTAATAACTCCACCTTCCCAAAGCCCACACCACTGCCAAACGCTCCTTCTCAGTGGCCAAATAGTTACGTTCTGCTTGGTTTAGGCCCCTGCTGCCATATGCCAGAATTTATTCGGTTCCAAGTCCAGACTTCTGGACTAGCACAGCTCCCAGATCCATGTCACTGGCATTAGTGTAAACAACAAAAGCGTTGGGTCGAACCAGATTTTGTCTGGATCCACCTGAATACCTGCAGGGGACACAGTGTGAACCAGGAACTTGAGGGAGATTTGGAAGAAGTTGCACTTCTGGCAGTCTCTGAAGTGCTGTATCCAAGATGGAAAGTAGATGTTGATGCCATCCAGGTAAACAAAAGAGATGTTGCCTCTGGAAAGTTGCTGGTGCATTTTTGAGTCCAAAGGGCGTGACCTTGAATTGGTAAAGTCCAAACGGACAGGTGAAGGCTGTTTTGTCCGTGCTGTTCTCCTCCATCAGGCACTGCCAGTAGCCGCTGCTGAGGTCGATGGTGGAGAAAATAACAGAGCCAGCAAGTTAATCCAGAAAGTCCTGTATAGTGGGTAGAAGGTAAGCATCGGTGTATGTCACTGCGCTTAGTTTAGTGTAATTCACACAAAACCTCGGCTTCCCATCTTTTTTTGGAAGGAGGACCAAAGCCAAAGACGAGTGTTTGATGATGTTCGCTGCCAGTATTTCTTCCAGTAACTCCTTCATCACCTTGAGTTTTGCTGGGGAGATTAGGTAGGGTTAGGAATGTCAAAGTGTCGGAGTGACAAAGATTTTATCTGTCAGAACATCAGTTCATCTAAATGAGGAGTTGCATGCATTAGAATGTCTTTGTAGCAGGTCGCAGAACTGACTCCTGCTGCCTTCATCCAACGGAGCTCTCTCCGCTGCCTTGTGCAACAGCTCTGAATCGATGGGGTCGATAGCAGACTAAAATGAGAGCAGGGCCTTCCCAGTCCACAGAATGTTTTTAGCTATAAGTTCTTTTCAAAACAATATTTTTCTCTGCTGTTGCTCCTGAACCAGTACAAATCCCACACCCATTTGCAGCTCACTGAAACTCTGGTTGTCCAATCCCAGGACTGTTGATAAGGGAAGGCCTCGAGAGGAAGGTACTGCAGCCAGCAGAGTACAGGTATGATCCTGCAGTTTCGCAACAACATGCTGCCATTCCAACATGTCCTCCTTAATGGTCTGCCACAACTCCTCATTCAGAAGGGTGTGTAGGGTGAGCTGGAATCCACCACAGCCCTGCCATTCACTGAGTCAATGGTTAAAAGAATGACCAGTTGGTGAGGAAGTGTCTCATGCTGTATTGCTTCTGTCTGTCCAGCTGTTGGTCGAGCCTCATCAGGGCATCCACTGTTCTAACCCCACTGGTCCTCAGCTGGTTTGCCAAAATGTGGATGTATGTCTTTCAGTATGAGCTGGATGACCTTTTCCTCTGATATATCCAGTTTCCACTGGCAGCTGAGTGCTCGGTACATGGAAGCAAAGTCTCAGATGCTTCCATCTTCACCTTGCACCCGTGTCCTGATCCACTCATTAGTGTAATCTTTTGAGAGGCATGGCGAAAGGAATTTATGCTCAAAACCGGTCCAGATAGATGTTTCCGACCTCACCACGTCCCAACAGTCGTGCGCTGGGCCATAAACGACATTGTGAAAGGTGGCGAGAAGATCCTATCCAATAAGGGTCTCAAAGCCAGATAGACCCGACACTGTTCCAGGTACATCAGAGGGTCAGTACAATCTCCCATTCTGCCAAAACAAGGAGAATGTAATTTAATTGGGCTTTCTGCTGGAGATGGAAAAAGGCTCTGGACTGTGACCCAGTTGCATGCTAGAGTGCAGACACAGCCAAGCTTTAGCCTCTGGTTGTACAATAGGTAGGGAGGCAGAAGAATGTGGAGGTGAAATGACGGCAGTTTGCACTGGAAGACCATTTCAGTATAAAATAATGTTAATATGTTTAGGCCAACAAAAACAAAATCCAGTGACGCCTTGTGCATCAAACAGATTCAGACATCTTTGATTTTTCTCAGAAAATGGCATTTCCTCCTGTATTCCGGTCAGTGCACAGCTCCCAGGCATCCCAGCATTCCCTGAGGCTGGGTGGCTTGCTGGGGAATGTACAGAGGAGAGGTTGGAGAAGATGAGTGATCCACTTCTGCAAAACAGGTAAACTGAAGAATCCAGACTTTTTGGCTTGTTGCCAGGGGTCAGCAAAAGTACGACACACACTTTGGGGAAAGACTAGACCTCTTCCTGTAGTGGGTAGCCACGCGCCATTTTGATATGAAGCCAGCATAGTTATTTCCTGAGCTGACTAGTGGGTGTGTGTGTGTGTGAGTGTGACGCAGGGGGTGTGTGCTTAAAGGCACCGGTCGCTACACTCTTCCCCCCCTCCCCACCAGCGCGCTTTTTACTTTCTTCCTATTCTTTCGCCACACTTCCATTAAACAAACATTTGTTTTCCAGTAGGCTGTCGCTTTCCGTTCCGCCAGCTAATAGGGACCTGGCTTCAGAGGCAGCCAGTGAGTTGGCTCATCATCGCTTTCCTCTCACTTCCCTCGACCTCCTGTTGTTTTTTAGCAATTGTGAGGACCAACGACCACACATCTAACAAGACCAAAGTGACATTTGCAGGTATGGTTACATGCTGTTTAATGGGCTGCAGCTAATCGCTGTGGGAGCACCTTATAAAGGCAGACAGAAGGCACCTGGTTGTCCTCTAGAGGTGGATTTCATCGTTCGATGTCGAGATTCAGTTCCCGTCAGTCTGTTCGGCTGGAAGAATCGTCCATGTCGTTCATTCATTCGTTCAGACGCGCTTCCGATACAACGTCGCTCAGCCGTGAATCATGTAACGCACAGTTCTCAGCTCCTCGTTCTCAAACGATCGTGCTAACGGTCAACATAACACTGTAGTTCAAGGCAAATACATAGCTGCAACTTCGTGATTACGTGTACATTTAGACAACATAACAGCTAACAGCTAAAGCCTGCTAGCCAAGAACGAGTGACCGACTGAACGAGAACGGCAGGAATCAGAGAACGAACGAGAACGATGAGCTACGAATGAAATGAATGTTTCTTTTTCATGGAAACGGTTGCTATGCTTTCCTGTTTCACATTGGCTAAAATTCGCTCTCAGTCCTCTTCACCACTCTGATAACTAAACAGTGAGCAACAAAGCGACTGGGACGAATGGGAGAGAAGTCAAACGGGGAATCAGTTCAGTTTGTTCGCGTTAAAGAGTCGTTCCGAACTGATTCGTTCGCGACCGAGCCATCACTATTGTCCTCTTGCCTGACGGAGCCTGGGTCACGTCACTTCCTGGCGCCCTCAACTTCCGTTTTCGCTTGGTGGCAGGTAGGCTGACAGCTGCTTTGCTGCCTCGCCTCGTAGATATTTATTGCTGGGCCTCACACTGCTTCGCAACCGCACTTTTATTAGCACACTCTGTCGCGGTGCTCTATTGTTGTCTGTTTGGCTCCCGGCTGCTCACTGCCGCTGGCTAAGTGCTAGCCTTCGTCACGTTCTTTTTCCAGCGTTGCCGTGTGCAGATTGTCGCTCGGCGACGCTGTATTGAGCTGTGTACTGTCGGACCTGTCGCCTCTTAGTCTGTGTGTGTCTGTGTGCCATGGTGCCATGTCTCGCCATGGATTTTGCGCCCCATGAAAATAAATTTAATTGGGCCCTTGTATAGGTCGGCGAAAAAAAGGTTATTCCGTTTTATATAACACTATGCAGTTAATGATATTTTTGACTATCATTCCCATATTTGTGAAAAGAACAACATGACAGTTACTTGGTTACTGCTCACTGTCTCCCTTGTAGTCCTGCAGGTCTGATTTATCTCCACAGCTGTAGACTCACAGGTGGTGGCTTTGGATTTGGGGTGAATTTTCTCCTCTGTTCCTACTGCAAAGCAGGAAGGTGAGAGTCCCAAACTACTGACCAAACATTCTACTTTAGTGATAGCAGAGTTTGAACTATATTTTATATACACATACATATGTTCTTCAGAACTGTTTTTAATACATAAAACTCATTCTGAAATAAATATGGATTATAGGCTGATTTTATTTCATAGGGGACTGACAGACAGCTGCTGCTGCTTCTGCTGCTGC
>OMLP01037500.1:0-15518 GCA_900302685.1 Spondyliosoma cantharus | reverse complement strand
AAACCTGGATAGTAATTGTGCAGTAAGACTCTTAGTGGTGGTGACGTTTCAGTCATGTGACCGTGATGTCGTCTGTGTGTAGCCTAACATCAGCTTCTTGCTGCTACACAGTTCATTTAGCTTCATCTGTGGAGATTTTCTGGATCAACAGAACCTGGACGGATCAGAACCTTGTTGACTTCAGCTGGCTACAAAAATGCATCATCACTGAAGGAGCGTAGGAGGAGAGGTCATCCTACAATACAAACAGTTTTTACAACTATGAAACAAATACTGTTTATTCAAGGCTGACAGTGTTTACCAGCCTGTGTGTGTGTATGTGTGTGTGTGTGTGTGTGTGTGTGTGTGTGTGTGTAGATAGATTATCTATGGGGTGAAAATCCAAAAGGACAAAGGTACCACTGCCCAAACACACAGAGAAAAATCCAATCAATCCTGTTGATCTTCATTCTTATTGATTGAGGACTAAACCCTTTAGACACAGAAGCAGACAGGCTGGTACAGACATGCTGCCACAAACTGACACTTTTTACAAGGAGACAAACAACTTCAGCTTCTGATTTAATGCTGAATTTACAACAAGGACACACTGAGTCAGAACTGATTATAAATAAGTCTCACAAAGTTTGTAAAGTGTCTCTTCACTCAACAATTCTTACAATCAGATGATTTGTTAAGGGGGTCTGGTGATATTATGATTTGTAGTTGTAGTTGTCGTGGCTTCTTCTTCTTCGTGTTTCACAGAGGACTCAGGTGAGCAGTTGGTCCTTGAATGAAACCAATAACACAGTTGTGTATTCATACATTCATACCTGTACCATGGCAGCCTATCATGTGAAGCACACCTACCACTAATAAAAGAGCTGCCAGATCCAGTCAGAGGTTCTATACAGGCCCCTCCAGGGAGGACCTCCACCCTCAGCTTGCTGTCTTTGTGCTGCAGCACGTCCTCCTCTGCAGAGGTCAGTGACGGTGTTGCAGACCCTCCTTCGTTCCTCGACACCCCGGCCCTTCTTCTTTTTGCTGCATGAGGATAAGTCTGAGCTGTTAAACACTCACCTGGACAATTCACCACTGATAATATAGATCTGCAGACACGTGGTTACCTGTTTGCACTATATTTTTGTGTTTGACTTTCACCTGCTGCCACGACCTCTTGTAGCCGCTGTCCGACACACTGGGAGGTGATGGAGCAGAACATGTGTGAGTGATCTTGACACTGTTGGAAGGTTGAAGTCACAATATGAGGCTGAAAAACAATTTTTAAATTAAATTCTTACGTGTTTATTTTATCAGCAATCCTCTGCCAGGCCTCCTCCCTCAGTTTGGAGGCGCTGGTCGTGTTGGACTTGGCTGTCAGAATCTCTCTCTCCTCTTCATACAACTTCAGAATCAGTTCCTGCTCTTTGGGGCTGAAAAAATGAGCCCTCTCATTTTTTCTCATCATCTGGAAATCTATTTAAAAAAAACACATAAATGTAAATTGTTCATGTATGAGTCCAAAGTGACAAAACTACAGCTCACAATACATGTGGTGTACTGTGTGATGAGCCCTCCTCACCTCTGTCTGGGTTCATGATGCGATCCGTTTCTCGGAGCTCGATTGATCTCCCCTTTATGTCGAAGCGTGAACGCGCAGTTATCCGAGATGTTTCAATGCTAGATTTAGTAATCAGATCGTAACCTGCAGGACGTGAGCCGGAACAAAGCCGGGATTCATCGACGCGGTAGATAAATCCGACCCGCGTCAGGTGATCAGTAGCTGCGCGTGCGGCGGGAACGGGAGGAAGAGACCCGGGTTAAAGAAGCCGGATATCAGCGAGCTTTGTTAACCCAGGATTTTCTAATTCGGTTTATGGCGCGTTCACGTGAGAGAGGTGGAGTCGGGAACAAAGAGTCACGTGGTGCCGACATCAAACAAGACGACATGAACCATTGTTAGACATAAAGGTGTAATAACTGAGGAATAACAGATACAGAGCCGCGGAGAGAAGCTGTGGATGTTAGAAGAGAACAATCACATCCTCAACATGTTCTGTTGGCCGTCCTGTGACTAACAGGGAGAAAAATACAAAGAAATGGAGGCGAGTGAAAAAATCTGCCTGTTGAGAGTTTAAATGTGAAGTTCTTCCTTTATAAAGAATATTAAATATACAATCAGTGATTGATTTAACTCCAGTTTGCTCACTGCTCTCAGTTTTATGGCTTCATTTTTCAGATGCTGAAAGAAAAGATTTACATCTCGAATGCAAAAAAAAAAAAAGAAAAGCCGATTATGTGGCTTCAATGTTTTCTAGAGCTGCACAATTAATGAGATATTTAGAGATGACAATGTGGCCCATTGCATGATCCAGATCACAGAAGCAACAATCGTTTGATAAACTGTTTAGTACAGACCCCAACAAATATCACATACTTATGACTTTAATAGTTTTATTCTCAATGAAAATATGATGCAATAATGATCATTCCTACAAATTAGAGATTTTATGGCAGCTGCAACATCCATCAAAATAATCTCATTGTTTTGTTTTTTTAACCACGTCCTTCACACTGGTAGTAAGAAATTACTAGTTTCATTCTGTCCCACCATAACAGGTAAAAATATTATTCAAAACAAGTATGTTGTTATTAAAAACAAAGATGTCTGTGTACAGTTTGACAGCTTGTCAGTGAACCAGCATGCTCGATACCAGGAGCCTCAATCTGAAGCAGCTAAATGGAACTCAGCCATCAATATTTATTATCTAAACCTAAACCTTTACTGTTCTGACCCGTGTGAAAGGCTCCTTCCTTTAAATACCCCGAAAGTGAAAACCCTCAAACACAGAAGACATAACGGTGAATTGAGGTAATAATAATTACTTTATTAATGTTAATTCAGTTTTTAACAGACATTTTGTTTTATGGTCCAGAACAAATAAACAGTTGTTTCAGGTGCCCCGTGTCGAGAGCACAGAGGTAAACAAATGGAACAAAGATAGAGAGTAAACTGTGAATGAGGAGTGGTCCAGTAACAGATGCTGAGAGGGAGGACTGGTCCCGGTGCCAGTTAGGAGGTCTGGAGGGAGGGTTTACTCATCGTGACCCTCATAGCCGTCAGGAAGGGCGTTCGCATGCGGGTTGTGGAAGAGAGATCTGTTGCCATCACCCCAGGGGAAACGCTGTGGGAGTTACAACATAAGACAACACACGAGCAAGTCAAAATGTGGCCTCTAAAACAGTCATTTTGGAGTGTGAATTATTTAAGCAGCATAAAGTCGGACCTTGCTACGAATGCGAAGGTGGCTGTAAGGGACGAACTCGGGCTGCTCGTGGCTGTGACTCTGCTCCTTCAGGTACATGTTCAACATGCACACTGCAACACCAGGCAGAGCCACCACGAAGGTGAGGATCTTCCAGGTCCGGGCTGGAAAAGGAGACATGATGTTGAGTTTAACAATGTACAATGGTCCTTTGGGACAAGTTTCGTTACTTGATTTCATATCTGCACTGAAAATTTGGATTTGATTTGACACCACCTGCTTAAATAGATACACAAAGAAAACAATTAAGCATGTTACATTTAGAAAGGCCGTCCACACTGAGAACATTCACTATAACGATAATAATATGAGCAACCACACTGAAGAACGATAACTTTGTTTAATTAAGGAAAATGGATTCTGATTACCTGCTGCGTGTTGCACAGAGAAACAAATACAATTTTATGAAATTCTTCAAACAGGAGACGAGTTTGCAGATTCCAACACTGTCACAAGACTTGTTGTCTTTTGAAGACAAGTTTTATTAATTATTTTGTATAAGTCAACATTAATTATCCTCACACATGTTAAAGAGGACATCAGTAAAGACAAAACAAACTTCAGACCCAATCATACTGTTTGGCAGTATGTTTCAGGTAAAGCCTGATATACTTTATTAACTTATTAAATGCTGTTTCAAATACTGAGTTATTAGAGAAGACCGTCTAAAGCTGTATGAATGTCATTAATTATTATTATATTAAATTACTCAGGAAGTTTGCCAAGATATAATTTGTCTTTTTTGTTGTCTTCATAGTTTCAGCGCGGCCATTTGCTTGAGATGGTTAAACAATGTACTGCATTTGTAGATTTGTTTATGTAATTATCGTTATGTTGTGGACGGACCTTGATCTATAAACCAGAGTTAGTTTTTAAGTACTGACTGTCAAGACGACACAACTAGTCTTGAGGTTGTGAGCTTCCTGATTCAATCTTTCACCTCCCAGTTAAGGTCGACAAAACTATCAACATCTCAGTAAAATATATGATCTGCAGAAGACACAGATTTCATGTGATTCACTGTAGATCTTCTTAAAAACATAATCGTAGGATGTTAAGACTGGTTCAACATCAGCTACAGAAACAATTTACAGAAAAATACACAGCAGTGGTGATATTATTCTTCTGTGATTGAATAAATGTGCTGATTAGTGATGATCAAAGTCGAAGCAGCTCTCTGATACAGACTTTGTACCCAGTTTAACACATTAAAGACCTCTATAAGGTCCTGCATGAGTCATATTGTACCACGTTAGCATGCTGTGAACTAAGGTGACATTCAACCAGGAACTTTAATATCTGCCTTTAAAAGACACATGAGCCTCTAACTAGCTTGATTTTATTCATTTGATGTGTTTATCGAGTATTAACAACCACATTCACATTATCTCTGCTAAGTTTTATCATTTAAATCATTAAAAGCACATAAACTACAAACATACAAGTTATATATCTTCTGTACTAATTTCTTGTATGTAACGTTACACGTTTATTTTGGTAGTGATATCGCTGTTTAAATTCACCATTGCCTATTTATAAAGTATATGTTCATGTGATTTGTCAGATTTCTTAGCTTTGACTGTTGTTTCTTCCCTTCCTAGTTAAGTAAACTGTGCTGAGCTGTATTATAAAAACGGAGGAGGCAGAAGGATTTGATGTTCGTTGACCTGATGTGACACTTTGTTGTTGCTCTTTAGCTAACAGGACGTATTTTCGTGACACCTACACTTTCGAGCCACATAAATAAATTGCAACTACACAAATACATTCAGAATTAATGTTTTAATGAGCTGACAGGTCGAAAAACACAAAGGATTACAGTTAAAGAGCAGCTTCTTCAACTAGATGCCCGCTCAAGGATGTTAAGCTAACCGCTAATGCTAAAAGCTAACGCTCGCTCAGCAAGGTCACAGTGGAAAAGTAACAAATGGTCGTAAAGACAAATGACATGAAACACAATTCATAACTCAAAGCCAAGCGATGCGGTTACCTGACTGCTCGCCGTGTTCGTGGGCAGAAGCAGAGAGCTGACGCCGGCTCTGGGTCAGAGAAGACCGCAGCAGCGCCTGAGAGAGCCGTCCGAGAGCCGCCATTTTGCTTTTCTGAGAGACGCGGAGACCGGAAGGACTTTGTACAGAGTAAGTCACGTGGCGATCAGACAGCGCCGCCGTGGCGCCAAGCGGCGAGACTGAGAACTGCAGAGACTCAGAGGAAACCCTCAGGTCAGCTCTGACGTCACTGAGATGTTTCATGGGGGTTTTACAGTGAAATGTGGATTATCATAAAACATGACAAGGAGCCTATTTGTAAGGAGAAATTTAGTTACTGATTAGTTTCAGCAATCCACATTATTGATGACTATCGATCAAAATCTCATTGTGTTAAAAAGGTCATATTACTTTTTCCTTGTTCCATTTCCATTTGCATTGTGTTATGTAGCATTTTTTTGTGCAAGTAAAAGGTCTGCAAAAAATCACTTCACTTGTGTAACTTATGTTCATCACTATTTAACAGGCATTACATAAATATATATTTTCCTATATTTATTATCAGGAAAAAAAAACTGCTGCACACTTTCCACTGCAATTTTAAAGAACAACAACAATGTTTCGGTACATAAACCTTCATCTTGTTATCTAAGATAAGACAAGATAACCTGAGTGTGCATGAGTTTGTTTTCCTGATGTTGTCGGATGTTGTGATTTTTGACCAAATACCAGTCGGAACATTTATGAAGCACTTTAGAGGAGATAAAGTAGCAATAGTTTTTTTTTATTATTGTCACACATGATACAATAAATATAAATTGTATAAACAAAGTCAACAGTGTATGTGTTACATATTACTGATCAGGCTTATTCAACAGAAGCAAAATACTTATATATAGGCCTGTCCTACATTTTGATCAATTCAAGATACAATTCACATTCTAGTCATTCACACTCGTAACCCTCAAAAACAGCTTCATAAAACAGTCTTTTGAAAACTAAAAATTTTAAATTCATATTTACATCGTTCCATAATTTAACCCCAGCAACAGAAATTGATCTCCTGTTGATACGTCTTTTAGCTTTTTGTGTTTGGTAGATTTACAAACATGAACTGAAGTCAATAAATATCATAAAATTGGAATTCAGAAATATTTTATTTGTTTCAGCATAATAATCAGACTTGTTAATAACATGTATGGCTCAATTTCAAAAGATATACAGTATGTATATCACAATATTAATTTAAGACCACATCAGCAGACCTGCAGTCACTGATTGAAGAGTGTTATAGGCTATTTATAGCGAAATACACTGATTCAAGTTATTTCACTTGTTTGACGTCAACAATCCCAGTATTCAAGAAATTAAACAGATGTTTCCAGGAGTTGAAATGTACTTTATGAATCATATTTCTCCTGCATCTTCTAATAGTTCGCCTGTAGTTTAATTGTTCAGACTACAAAAATGAATCTGAATAATGTGGGAAAAGAAAAACATTCATATAAACACCTCACATTCTGCTGGAAACTCTCTCCTCCTGTCTGATTAACGGACGGTTGATAATGATAAATAATAACCGTATTCAAACTGGCACATTAAAAAAACAAAAAAAGCATCCTGTGATTTAGATTCGGAAGCGTTTCTCTTTAAAGGGGAGGACATTCTGTGATCTCATGGTCAGAGTCCAACCACAGAGATTCAGATGTATTCCGGTTGATGACGGTAAGTGATAAAAGTTCACTTTGTTGTTTTAGACTTTATTTGTTATTAAAATATCTTTGGAATAATTCTAGAAATGTGTCGTAATGTGCATTAATCACTGTATCATGTGTGTAAATAATCAGAATGTTAAATCATCTTTATCAGTGAAGACAAAGCTTTTATATCATAATATACATTTAGTGAGTTATATAGTGAAATCAGCTGCATTTCTTTGATAATGTATATGCATTATAGAGGATATAATGACAGAATTCTCTTTTATTTATTGAGCCGTTAATAGTTAACACATTTAGCTTTAAAACAAACAAGACAGATTTAGTTGACCTCTGATGTGAAGCTGCACTCTGAGATGAGCAAAATAAGGATTGACTGAACTGTATCAGCTTTTCTTTGACAAATTGCAAATGACAGTTTTACAGTGAGAAGTAAACATTTTTACTTATTTAAAACGCCTTGAAAAACAAATCTCTTTCAGTAATGGACGCTCAGTATCAGCAGTTCAGCTCATCTGATAACGTCTCGGTTCAAGGGGGGCACAGGATGTCTACACAACCAGCAGGTACAACATGTCATTTGAATGTGAGCCAATAATTTCAAAAGTCAACTCAGACTTTTAAGATAAAGTCTTGTGTGTGTCTGCAGGCATGAAGAGGGTCATGGCCTACGCCCTCTATACAGTCCTGGTGGTGCTGCTGCTGATTCTGCTGATGGTCACCGGCATTAACTGTACGTTTATTTAAAGTTATAATATGTAAGATTTCTGCAGTAAAATGTCTAAATACTGCTGGACTCTTTGTTTTATATGTTGTTGAGGTGTGTTCTTACATCCAACAATGTTCACTCAGAGTAACGGTCGCTGTAACTTCCAGGAGAGCGTCAGAGTAACACGAATAAAACTCCTCGACTGTGAACGTTTGTGCCCGAGTCACGTCTGATGGGTTTCGTCAGCAGTGGTGGTTGTTTATGTGGTGTTCGCTTCACGGTACTCCTTTGACTCAGACTCAACCCAAGGATTCATTAAATTGTTGGCGGACGGCGAAAAAAAATCATGCTAACAACAACAATAAACATTTAAAGGACCAAAAACTGAAACTTGGGGATTACAGGACGGTCGGCTGCCGTCCCAAACCATCAGTTAAACTTGGCTTGAGCTTAATGTAAAGTTTTAATCTATCTGTGGTTTTGCAGAAACATACTTTTCCAACATTTATTCGGGGCAGTTGAGTTGAGTAAGGTCCATTTCCCCTCCAGCTCCAGTCAGCAGTCAACGATACAGCACAGAAACACCCGACACTGGAGGTCACCTCTGCCGATCACTGCTGCAGTCAGGCTGATAAACAGGAGTGAAGATAAATAAACACGTTTTAATCCCAGAAGTTGAAAAGTAATCTCTGAGCTCTCCTCCCGTCGATCAGAGCAGAATCTGATGAGACTCTGAGGTGTTTATCTCTTTTTTGTAAATGTCTTTTGTTTTGTTTTGATAGAGAAGATGGATATGATCGATAAATCACATTTTTTTCTCGTCTCATCGTATGATTATTCTCTAAAAGTCTCCCAGCTGAACAAGGAAATCAGCGACATCAAAGGTCACCTGGAGCGAATGAGCCATAAAGGAGCAGGTTCATCGTCCACTGCAGGTCAGGAAAAGGTTTTCAGGTCTTGATATGATGACACAGCTGTATTATTGATGCCCTCTGCAAGGATTTATCTTTTATCGTCCTGCTTTTCAAACTAAAAGGTGCTGCACCTGTGGAGGAGGTCCTCCTGCAGAAAATTACCCCAGTTAGAGGTAAACACACTGAATACTTCACGAGCGATAAAATTCAGCGTTTTCTCACCGACCAATCCCTCTTGACTCCTTTCTTGATCCTCGCCACTCCAGGAGCATGTAGGGAAGGATGGGTGTCTTTCCAGAGGAGCTGCTACCTGCTATCCGTCGCTGCTGTCACCTGGAGTCAAGCTGAGGAGAAGTGCCGGACACACGGAGGACACCTGTTGGTTCTGAACAGCGTGGAGGAACTGGTGAGGTTCAGTTTACACCAGTTCCATTTATTGTAAGTGTGTGAAAAGGCTTAAAAGTTACATGCTGCTGTTGTTTTTATTTCCAGGACTACATTTCAGAAATAGTTGAAATCCAGAACAGCTACTGGATCGGACTTGTGGAGCGAGAACACGAGGGACACTGGAGCTGGGTGGATGGAACCGACTTCAACTCAACCCCAACGTGAGACAAATATAATGCTGTACAAAATGACGATCACAGAGAAATGTTTGTTTGACGGTCATGATGATGACGTCGTGTGTTTAAGGTGTTTCCCAGGTGTCCTCCTGTCAATCTAAAGCCACGGACAGTTTATAATCATATGGATGATGTTAGAATGTTTAATGATTGAGATCCCGACCCACCAAACATCCTGGAAAGTGTCTAAGTTACACCATCAGTAAACTGGACGCTGTCTGACTCGCGGGGACGGAGGCTGTTTTCTGGAGGAAAGTTCACTGAAGTCTCGGTCGGGAGGACTGACCGTCGCAGAGATTTTTGCCGGTGACAGATGCTGTTTTTCGGGCAGAAATGTGACGAAGAGTCAGTAGAACAGACAGGAAGACAGACAGGAGGACAGACAGGAGGACAGACAGGAGGACGGATGCTTCTCCACGTATATCTGCAGTATTTTGTTCTTCATAAGTTGCCAAAGACAGTTACAGTTACTATGTTGCTGTTGTTCGTTCCTGTAACGTTGCATTGTGGGACATTTCTCTGTATTTAGTTGAGTGAAGGACCTGTGTAGTTATCAGACTGTCAGACCGACACGCCCTCGATGTGCGACGCTGGTTTATCCGTTCACACTGGTTCAGTTCGCCAGTACTGCGCCTCTGATTCTACCTCCAGAGGCGGATCAGCGCTGGAGTGAGATTTCACTCCTCGCCGCCTCCGAGACATCCACACAGAGACGGAGAATTGGTGCAGGATCCCCGGATCCAACCGGCAGTGTGAATGGGACTAGGAACAGGTTCAAGATCTTCAGAGTTTTAAGCTCGTGCAGATTTTGTCCACAGGGGGCGCCAGAATCAACATAAAACAACAGCTCCTTGTTGCTGCTTTAAACAGTCTGTGAAGAAAGCTACATGAAATGTTTATTTCTAAAGTTTAGACTGTTATTTTAGATATGAACTTAAATAAAAAGTAGAACAGAAGCTACAAGCATCAGGGAGAAGTCATGTCAACTATCAGGTATGATGACAAACCCGGAGAACTGACGCCACATTTACTGGAATTAATCTGATCAAAATTAATTCAAATATCTGGTTTATCTGCTGTTAATCGTACATGTTTTTTACATTTAAATACTGATAGAAGAAGAAAAGAGAGACATTATTAAATATAGATATAACTTGTTCTGTCTCTGCTTGTGTTCAGTTACTGGGATGAAGGTCAGCCTGACGACTGGGATTACCGACAGAACGGAGAGGACTGCGGGCAGATTCACGGATCTGAACGACGCAAACGCAAGATGTGGAACGATGCAGACTGTCACCTGACGTACCGGTTCATCTGTGAGATCAGGTCCTGATGAGAGACGCTGAACCTCTCAGAGCTCCTGAACCCGCAAGAAAGAAAGAAGATGGAAACTATTTTTGAAATCAGTTCTTCTGTAATTACAAGAGTACATGATAAAAAGGGGTCAAAGTTTCATATAGAGAAAGTGTGTGAGGCTTTTGTTTGACAATAAAACTTTGATCACAATGAGGCTTCTTCTCACTTGTTGATTTCCCCACAGCGGTCACTGGGAAGGTGAGCGTTACCTTCAGGTGTGTCTCGGCTCTAAAGGCTCGTATACACAGTCAGTTTGTTGTGTTTCCAGGTGTGCAGGAGGAAATATCCATCGAGAAAGAGAAAAGAGAGCTCACTCATTTGCTAATCAAACTCTCCTCACCCCTCGAACCCTCCTGTCAACACCAGTGATGACAGCAAGATAAAAATCTAGTGACACCGTTTTTGGTGCCACAAACACAGCTGGAAACTGTGAAACTGTCCTGAGGGCTCGTTAAAAACATCCAGTGGTGGCGGTGGTGTCATGTACTGAATATGAACGTATCCGTCATTTGCAGAAACATTAACTGCCAACATTTTATCCTGACAGACATTAAAGTACTAGCTGTATGTCCTTGTGGTTGTTTTCCTCTGTGCACCGGTTGATCTTCTGGTCTGACCTGCTGCCAGCAGCCGAGCCGTCCGTCCTGATTATACAACTTGAATGTAAAGAGATGTATAAAGCACACAGTTAAATATATACATACTGGACATATATACACATGCTGTTAGCTCATGTGGGGTGTGTTACATCTGTTAATCCTTCAGATTTAACACAGAACTCTCAGCCTGAGTCGTCCTGTGCAGTGGAAAGTCGTGAGAACTGCTGCAGCTGCAAACTCTGTTTAAACAGCTGTTTTAAATTCAACGTTATTTAAAGACGGAAAACACAAACCAGAGTGAGAACAGAGACAGAGGAGGGACAGGGCCGATAGATTAGGGAGCGCTTGATTAGGAAATAGGTTATGTTTCTATAATATATAGATATATCTGGCGTAGCAGCCAACGTGTGACTTCGGATCATCTTTTTATCGTTCAGAGCTTTAATCTGAGCTCATCAACGATACGAGCGAATAAAACATCCCTCGTTCTCAGATTTTGCTTCATTTCACTTTTAAAGTCTCTCGTGTGTCAAACAAGATGACGAGCAGCTCAGCGCTAAAATGTTCAGAGAGAGAAAAGAAGAGCGATTATTAGATTAAATCAGAGCGTCATCAATTCTTGTGTCGTCCATAAATGCTCCACACCTCATCATGATGGGACAGCGACACATAGTCGGCCAGTAAATGTAAAATAAAGAAAAGAGGATGCTTTTCTTTTTGTCTGCTCTTTCATTAAAGTAACAGTTCACCAAGAAATTAAAGTCTTTCACCAGCATGGAGGGAGGAGATGATGACTTTTATACTTCCGGGTTGAACTACTTCTTTTAAGATGACTGTCTTTGAGAAAAAGGAATCGTTGAATTGACTTCATTATATGTTTCATGAACAGATTCTCACGCTTGTAACTTCTCCAAATATATATTCACTGACATCTGAAGGGGACAAATTGCTCCTGAGAGGGCAACAGTGTGAACATCTTGTCCAGAGAAGACAGATGGTTTGAACGAGGAGTAAAAGAATCCATTTGTGTCAAACTGCAACAGCCGTCTTCAAACAGAGAAGGTGGACTACGACATTACTGATCACCCTCCTACAATCCTGTACTGAGCTCTCTCCCCAGACAGCTGAACATTAGACGTCATTCATTAGACGTAGAAGCTAACATGAAGGCCGGTCGGGTCAACGAACCACAAGTTGCCCTGACGACTCTGAAACTCACACGTGTCAAAACAAGTCCGGTTTTCTACAATACAGCACTTTAGATTCTGCAAACACAGAAGCTTTGTCATGTAATCGTTCATTTTCAGTTCCCACCCACTTGTTGCTGTCTTATCTCTTTTTCTCACTCTATAAGAACAGCTGCACCAACACCCTAGTTTCTGACTGCAGCCATGAACATGTCAGGTCCTCTGCTGCTGCTGCTGCTCACCGGTAAGAAAACTCTGACAAAATGCACCCACGAAAAGATCTTTACGTCTCTCAGTGTTGTTAGGATGTGTTCCTGAGCTATACATGCATCTTTGTGTTCCTCAGCAGCCTGTATGGTCAGCGGCGGGATGCTGCCAAGAGCCTTATGGCAGTTTGGGAACATGATCCAGTGCGCTCAGCCGGGTGTTAACCCCTTAAAGTACAACGACTACGGCTGCTGGTGTGGCTTCGGCGGGCGGGGAACCCCTCTGGACGACTTGGACATGTAGGTCAAGTCATCTCTCCAGAAACCAAAAAAGAAATGTGGTATTCCTCAAACACTCACTCGTTCCTCCTGTGATCTCAGGTGCTGTAAAGTTCATGACAACTGCTACAAAGCGAGCAGACTGACACCTGGATGCACGGCTGTCGCTGACCTTCCTTACGTCCTTGTTTACGATCACACCTGCTCCAATCAGAGGGTGACCTGCTCAGGTGAGAATAAACCAGGGTGCTGTTGGTCCTCGGGCACAGAGCAGTTCAGCTCGGCAAACAAACTTTAAACTTATTCAGTGAACAAAGCGTAACAGAAACATCTGTGAGTTTAAAGGCACAGTTCACCCCAAAATGAAAACCTGGAGTGTCATTTATCTTTCTGACTGTTTGAGTTTGAGGTGCAGAGTTTTTATAAGCTGCCACTTATAATCGATTAGTCGTCAACTAAATCTATCTGCATCTATTTTGATGATCAATTAATACACTTGGATATTTTTTTCGACATTTTATGATCGAGAAAATAATCATCTGATTAGCCAAGAAAATGTAAATAAATATAAATTATTGGTCGCAGCCTTCGTTGGCGTTTGAAGTTCAGTAGAAAGAAAATAGTTCCAACATCAAACTGCTCACGAGAAGTTCTGAGGATTATCTTGAGTAAGCGGGTCATGATTTCTTTAAAGAGACATCTTTAAAAACTCTACAACAGATAAAATTCCTCTTGATTTTGTAGTGAAATGTCCCTTTAAACAGCTGTAAATCTCACAGCAATCTGGTGTTAAGTGTGTTTAACCTCACTATCTCTTTATGTGCTTCATGTTTTCTGATTATCGAGCCGCTGTGATTGATTTCGTTGCTCATTTCTGTCTCCACAGCGACCAACAACAAGTGCCAGGCCGCTGTGTGCGAGTGCGATCGGGTGGCGGCTCACTGCTTCGCTCAGAACCAGTACAACCCCGACTACAAGAACGTGGATAAGAAAGCCCAGTGTGCCAACTGAGTTCACCAACAAACCACAACACAACACAACACACCAGATTTCTTTTCAAAGTTTAATTTCTTGATGATTTGTGGGTCAGTCCTGATCTGCCGCAGTTCGACTTTGTAAAGAAATAAATGCTTCATTAAAATAAAAACTAGATGTCAGGTTTTCTCGGTTTGGATTTCAACCTCTCTGTGTCCTCACGTCTGTTTGCTCACGTCTGCAGAGCTTCTGTTTGAGAGGTTGCAGCTGCTTATCTCACAGTTACACCGAAAGATTACAGGCAGTCTCTCTTTTTACAAACCAGTTAAAGGAACAGTTCACCCAAAAACTCACAGAGGAGGATGAATTTCACTAGTTTGCTTGCTGTAGTAACAGATTTCTATTTCCTAACTCAACAACTCACTAAACTGACACATTTATTAAGGGAGTCTGGTGATGTTGGGTTGCTAGTTCAATGCTTCTCCTTCTTGTCCATGTCAGAAGACATCCTGTGGTCGTGGAAAAGATGTTACTCTGCTTCAGAAGGGTCAAATTATCAGCCTGCATCAAGCAAAGAAAACAACTGAAAGTACTGAAACTGTGTTCAGAACTGTCCAACACATTAATAAAACCTGGATGGATGGTGGTGAACCATCGTCTTCCAGGAAGAAATAATCTTGAATGATCGTGATGGGAGATCACTTAAACATTTAAAATCAAGTGGTAAGAAATCAACAGCAGAACTCACGGCTGTGTTTAATAGTTAAAGTAAGAGCATTTCCACATGAACAAGGTGAAGAGAACTGAAGGGATTGGGACTCAACAACAGTGCAGCCTTAAGAAAACCACCTAACAGTGATGCTAATCTGAAACAAAGGCTTCAGTTTGATATGAGCAAAAAGATTGGACTGATGACAGGTCACGTGTTCTGATGAGTCCAGATTCACCTGTTCCAGATTGATGGGAGCATCAGGGTAAGAAGAGAGGCAGATGAAGTGATGCAGCCATCATGCCTAGTGCCGACTGTACCAGCCTGTGTTGTAATCTGGGGTTGATTCAGTTGGTCAAGTTGAGGTTCAGCAACGTTATGTGCACAAAAATGAGGTGAGCTGAGTCCCTGAATATACTGTTGATAGAGATGAAGTTTTTCATTGTGGATTTCAAAATGGACTCTGAACTGAACTTCCCCCTAAAACTTAAAAAACATAATAAAATTCTCTAAAACTACATTTAAACTTTGCTGAATTATCTGTTAGCACTTCCTGTTAGCAGTGAACCTGTGGATGTACAGACAACTATCACTGGATCACTGTGATACTGAAGACAACTTAAAAACATGATTTTTCTAAGGCAGGTTCTGCACATGTGAGGAGTGTCCTTTCTTTGAGGATTTCTATGCAGATTTATGATGTCTCCTCCCTCGATGTTGATATAAAGTCAGGGGACATGTTGTAGTCCACAGAACATTTCTGGAGCTTCACAGTAAAACAGAGTTGAAGCATTGTGCTACACAACTGAAGCAGCTGCAAACTTGATTTAACATAGAAAACACAAGACACAAGAGGGCATGGAAAATCAAAACATAAGACACAAGACACAACACAAAGACACTGAATCATAAACCCCCCTTTAAGGGACAACTTCCAGATGTCCCAAAAA
>OMLP01037498.1:0-10838 GCA_900302685.1 Spondyliosoma cantharus | reverse complement strand
GCTTCGAAAGGCGTCATACCTGTCGCCGCTGACGTGAGAGAGTTGTGGGAGTATTCTACCCATGCCAGTTGGGAGCTCCATGATGACGGGTTGCGAGCACAGATGCATCTCAGGGTCGCCTCTAGGTCCTGATTAGTCCTCTCCGATTGACCGTTGGATTGTGGGTGGTGTCCGGAGGACAGGCTAACGGACGCCCCAAGCGCTTTGCAAAACTCCCTCCATACCCGGGAGGTGAATTGGGGCCCCCTGTCAGATACGATGTCCACCGGGATCCCATGGATACGGAAAACGTGGTTCACCATGATCTCGGCAGTCTCGGCTGCTGAAGGCAGTTTATTCAGGGCCACGAAATGGGCCGCTTTAGAAAAACGATCAACAATAGTCAATATAGTGTCCTTACCCCCCAACTCTGGTAGCCCCATCACGAAGTCCACCGCGATATGCGACCAAGGACGACCGGGAACCGGGAGGGGGTGCAAAAGGCCAGCCGGCCGTTGATGAGTCGCCTTGCCTCGAGCGCAGACGGTGCATGCTTTCACAAACTCCCGGGTGTCGGTGGCGATGGAAGGCCACCAGAAGTGTCGCTGGATGAGGAGTAAGGTGCGGGACCCTCCCGGATTGCAGGCAAACTGTGTGTCCCCATTGCAGCACCTGAGAGCGGACAGAAAGAGGCACAAAAAGACGACCCTGGGGGCCGCCGCCAGGGTCAGGGTTAGACAGCAACGCCTTTCTGACTATTGATTCAATCTCCCACTTAAGGGAGCCCACCAGTGCGGATTTCGGGACAATAGTCTCAGGGGTTGCTACTTGGTTAGTGTCAGCACTAAACTTTCTGGAGAGAGCGTCCGGCTTGGTGTTCTTGCTCCCGGGTCGATACGTGATGTTGAAGTGGAACCTGCCAAAAAAGAGGGCCCACCGAGCTTGGCGGGCATTTAACCTCCTGGCGGACTGTATATACGCCAGATTCTTGTGGTCGGTCCAAACCGTGAATGCCGGTTCCGCTCCCTCCAGCCAGTGACGCCACTCCTCTAATGCCAACTTGATGGCGAGTAGCTCTCTGTTGCCCACATCATAATTCCTCTCGGCGGGTGAGAGTTTCTTGGAAAAGTAGGCACAAGGGTGCAACTTGTCGTCGTCCTTGGCCCGCTGTGACAAGATAGCCCCAACTCCTAAATCTGAAGCATCCACCTCCACCACGAACTGGCGGGATGGATCAGGCTGTATCAGGATCGGAGCTGAAGAGAAACGCCGCTTGAGTTCCAAGAACGCCTCCGCGGCTGCTGGTGACCAAACGAACGGGATGGACAAAGAAGTTAGTCTGGTGAGTGGTGTGACTACCTGGCTGTAATTCTGGATGAACCGGTGGTAGAAGTTGGCAAAGCCCAGGAATCGTTGGAGTTGCTTCCTGGACGTAGGTTGCGGCCACTCCATGACAGCCTCCACCTTGGCGGGGTCGGGCCGGACTTCTCCCTCGACTAGGATGTATCTTAAAAAAGATACTGAGGACACGTGAAATTCACATTTCTCATGCTTAACATAGAGTTTGTTCTCCCATAAAAGTACACTTCAAGTATACTGCCTCAGTTTTAGTACGGTCCTCTCAGCCAGAGATAAACCACAGCCGGTTCTCCTCTTCCTCCACAAGAAGGAGGAATAAAAAGGAAATCAGGAATTCCTGTAGCTCGAACATATTTAACAGGCAAACTTTACTCATCTTGTCACTTTCGCGGACCTGGGCTGCATACATAGTGATGTAAGGGTAGGGCCGGGAACATCTGGTGACACAACCAGGAAATGATCCAAAGGCTACACTGTCCCATTTAACAACAGCTGAAACAGCCATCGCAACTCTCTCCGAAGGGTTCTCCTTCGGAGACCGCAAAGGCTGAGTCCTTGAAGGATGTAGACCATGAATTGAGACACAGCAAGTGTCTCCTGTGTTCTGTATTTAAATAAAGCTCTCCTTTGGTTCTCCCTCTATCCTGCCTTGCCCGTGTCTGCTTTTGGGTCCACCCTTTCGTTTTTCCCCTTTAAACCCCTGTAACAAGTAAGTTTCATTTAATCTAAACTAACTAATAGAGAACCTGATAACGTTATTGAGGCAAGGAGTTGTTACCTCACTGAGAAGTTGGAGGTGTGCAGCCTGTCTCCTGCAGCTCTTCATCAAACAGCTCATACTGAGGTTGGTCAACATCTTCCTAGAGCTATTGATCATACTCATGTTTACAATCCATTTGTAATTTTATCAATTTGATTGTCCATACTCTCATCTTACAGTTCTGTACACACATGTACTGCCCAACCTTGAGGGATCTGTCCTCTGTTGCTTGTTGCTGTTCTACTTCCTGATGTTTCCATATCTTAACATTTAAGAATTTTTTGGGGGGACTTTATCCTTGTCTTGGGTCTATCTTGTTATTCATTTTATATATTATATATTTAATTTGTTTTCTATGCAAATGTAACATTGTGAGTTGTTAAAATTATAATGAATAAAATAATTCCTTCTACTATGTATGTATTTATTTACCCATATATTCACCATTCTTCAGTTTCATTGTTGCATTCTCTTCACACAATAAGTGCTAAACACCTTTGGAGGTATACTGTAGGTGCTTCTCATTTTATTTGTTGTTTCCTCGCTCCTCCCTTGAACCGGAAGTTGTTCCTGTCCACCATCTTGCAGGCCCTCCCAGTGCTCTCATTTGTGCTCCAAGGAGCGAAAGTTGAGGAGCGATCTCTGAGGAGCGATGAGCACACACGGGAAAGTTTACTTAGTACAAACATGGCGTTAGTAACAGGCAGTGTAAACACGGCAGTAGCAACAGGCGGTACTAACACAGCGGTAGTATCAGGCAGTACAAACACACAGTATAAATACAAACACACAGGCAGCCTACGCACACAGTACACACACACCAATACACACACACACACACACACACACACACACACACACAGAAAGCCTACGCACACAGCAGAGGCCTGAGCTGAAGCAAAGGCAGTCTTCCTCTAACTACTCAGGGATTTTTGTGCCTTTGTGAGGAGGTCAACTGTCACATCAAGCTGCATTGTGGCAGACTGCAGGAGCTTGCTAACATGGTTCACATGGTTTAAAATGTCATACCATACCACTGTACAAATGAGGAAGCGGTATGACCCAACCTCTTCTGCCAAAATCTGGGCTTCGACCTTGGTCAGAGGATCTGTCACTTTGTCCCTGACCTCCAACAACCCCTCCCTTATGTTAGAGGCCTGATATCGCACAGCCTCTATGCTGTTGATACGGTTCTCCCACCGTGTGTCACTCCAAGACTTCAGTGCAACAGTCACATGTTCTTTTAGGGTTGCCCATCTTTGTGGGGCTGCAGAGAAATGGGTGTACAGTTTCTATACATTGCCAAAGTAGTTGATGGCATCTGTTGACGATTTTGCTGCATCAGCCACCACCAAGTTTAGTGAATGTGCCCCACATGGAACATAAAGTGCACGAGGATTCTTCTCAAGCAGCCTTGCTTGAACTCCTCTGTTCCTCCCCTTCATGTTGGCACATTATCATATGACTGTCCTCTGCAATCATCAAATGGAATATTAAGCTCCCTGAGCTTGTTCAGAATCAAAGTTGACAAACCAAGACCTGTTGTTTGTGGAGCCACAAGAATGCCATGCTCCGTTTTATCTTTTCTCCATTAATTAATGTTCTGTAGAAATAATGATGACGCAAACTTCTACCATCTTCTCTCTTGGGAAATGTGAAATTTGGGCTAACCTGAAATGATCCTCTACCTACTAAATCTGCCCTGGATGAATCTGAGACGACTGATGGCCAGTCAGCTGGATCAATTGGTTGACCAAAAACTGGCAGCTGACCTTGTAAGCCTGCAGGAGAAGAAGATGACTGTGCTGCTTCCTGGTCAGGTGGTGCTGAAAGTGGCAGTGCTCCTTGCTGGTCAGGTGGTGCTGAAGGTGGCAGTGCTCCTTGCTGGTCAGGTGGTGCTGAAGGTGGCAGTGCTTCTTGCTGGACTGGTGGTGCTGAAGACGGCTCTGCTGCTTCCTGGTCGGCAGCTCCAAAATATTTTAGAATTGCTCCTGCAAAGACAAAACTCCTCAGGTTACCAAGCAAAATAGATCCCAAGCAAATATTCATACTATATAATTGAGTTATGTTAAACTAATGGAGAAATTCATAATCTGCTTTTATTTTAAACTTTGCAATATACAGCACAGTGTCCCTTTAAAGCATGCACCCAATGTCAAAGTTGTCACTTTTAAGCAGTTTTAAAGAGTTATAAAACAAAGATAAATGACAGATGAGCACTATGTGATACTGAATGAATATCTTTATATTTCACAGGCTATTACAAAGTGGACTACTTGCTTAACTGATGATATGGCCTTAACCTTTATTCTGTGGGCAGAACTAACTGTCCTATAGTTTACCTTAAATTTACTTTAATTTGCGTTATTATGATTCTATTGAATAAAACAAAGTAATACATCTAAAACTAAACTGTACGGTAAATTTGTTCAAATTATATTGTCACAATAAATATTCTAATAAATGTGGTAAAGAAAGACTGCAACTATCTCAGTAGAGTAAAAATAATCCACTCAGAGCACTAATCCACTGCCACAATAGGCCTAATATGTATTAGTGTTGTTTAGCACACTTCACATTAGAGACCTATAAACTGAGGACGCACTAAAATTGATAAATTCATCATAAAAACAATCCTAAAGTAATGTTACGTGCCAAATATTTAACAGCAGAGGAGGTCTATGACAGAACAGCAGCTCCCACTGGACCAGGATGAAGCAGACATGACAGACATCTGCCTAACAACACACCCTCCCTCCTAAATGTAATGCCAACAGGCTGGACCTGCTATAATTCACCAAAACGGGTGTCACTTCAGTCAATCAGTCTTATGGCATTCACATGTGATATATACATTTTATTTTAGCACTTTCCTAAAGCAAACACTTAAGATAGCTAACAATTTGTCATTTAAGCTAGCCCCTCCAACCCACATAATGAAAAAAAAACTTACCTTTATCCTGTGAGCATTTCTCTTCATCTAGTTTCTTCTTTTTTCTTTTTTCTGCACCAGACGATTATGCTCGTTTGGACGCCATGCCGTGAATGACCTGTACCTACGTCTCGGCGCAATTCCCCTCCACCTCCTAGCTTAGTAGTACTGGTCGTCATAGCAATGCAGCGTGATAGAGAGCAGACCTGACCAATCAGTGGGCCAGGTGCCAGGTACTTTTCACACCTTTTCCGTCGGGTCACTCCTCAGATATTGCAGCTGGACTTGCAACTTGAGGGGGCCCCCTAGTGGTGCAGGGGCCCTATGCCCCCGCATAGTCCGCCTATAGCAAGAAACGGCTCTGTGCCAGAGAACCAGCTCTGTGCCATCATCTCGTCAAGAATTGTCAGCATGGAATTGTTAGTAGGTTTTCCCTCATTTGAGTGTTTTTTGGTTTTTTTTTTGGACTTTATGGCTTTTAGTGATAGCACAGCTGGATTTATGACAGGTAACAGGGTGAGAGAGAGGGGGAGTGACATGCAGCAAATGGTCCCAAGGCAGGGACTTGAACCCAGGGCCGCTGCAGCGAGGACAGAGCCTCTGCACATGGGACGCCTTGCTCACCTGCTCTACCAACTGAGCTAAACGGTGCCCGAGTGTTTTTTTTTTTATTAGCTGAAGTAGCGTTTTTTCCTCCTTGTGAGTGATTTTCAGTTGCACTTTAATAATAAAAGATTTGTTTTATTTTTCACTTTGTCTAAAGAGTCGTGCATTTGGGTTCAAGTCATAGTTCAGTTGTGACAGCCTTAAAGCTGAAGTTTACTGTTGATCACATGGACAAAGAAAAAAATCCCTTTGGAAGTCAATCTTAGAATGACTTGATATTCTCTCAAAGCCAATTTTAATAGCAGGGAAATTACAAATGACTTCTTGTGTAACTGGAATAACAAGCCAAGACGCACCTTTTCAGTTTGAAGTTCATTTGACAGTAAGAAACACACATTTTCAAAGAAATCTATCAGTTCAGTAAAGCCATGACATAAGATTCAGCAAGAAAAAACCTGGTGCAGAAGGGCTCTTACTCTAACTTCATTATGGCAAGCAATGCAACAACATCATGTTCGATTGATAGGCAGTTAGCAGCATTTTTTAGCTATAAAACAAGAAACTGATACTTGAGTTTTCTAAAGACAACTATCACAAGGACTACAGTAACGCGTTAGAAGTAACGCGTTACTGTAATCCTATTACTTTTTTCAAGTAACGAGTAAAGTAAGGGATTACAATTGCAAAAACAGTATCTTTTGTATCTTTTATCTATAGCGAAAAATTCCACCTCAAATCTGAGCAAGCACCTAGCAAGCCGGCACAGGAATGTGAAACTCACTGAAAAAACCCCAGATCCCCCCACTGACATGACCGCTGCGGCTACTACGTCCAATTCCACCAGGCGACCCTCCGAGGGCCCCTCTCCTGCTAAACATGTGAAAATAGACTTAAGAGCGACAGGACTTAGTGCCGCTGAACTGAATAAGCTTGTCGCTGGCTATATTGTCGAGGACATGTTGCCCCTTTCCACTGTAGACTCTGAAGTGTTCCGATGCATTGTAGAAAAAAAATGACCAAAAGCGGCGGTGCAAATATAAGTTAACAGAAGAAGAACTTGCTTTATTTCATTAAAATATGGTGGAATGTGCAGAAAATAAGTTTAAATGTTCAACAATTTTCTTCAAGTGAGACTATTGCATTTAATTTAATTTTTACTCGATGCAATGTGCAGTTAAAAGATTGAAACTAATAAAACAAGTTTCAAGTTTCATTTGATTTGATTTAGAAGATGGAATATGCAGAAAGAATAGAATTAGGCTGAAGGGTCTATTGCTTTATAGTGCATTCAAGTTGTGCATCATGTTTTTGAAAAGTAACTTAGTAAAGTAATCAGTAAAGTAACTGGATTACTTTCTTGGAGAAGTAATCAGTAATCAGTAACTAATTACTATTTCCAAATAAATTGACCAACACTGGTTACAACCTCACCTAATAAGCCTGTTGTAAACGATGAAACCGTGATAGTGGCAGACCTAAGTTGTCAAGTGGACAGAGGGTGTGTACACTTTCAGCACCGCCAAGCATCATGCTACCAACCCACATTTTTAACTCATACTCTCAGCTGTTTGGCTGGCTGATTGATTGGTTGTCAGGATGACTGATGGTGTTGGTACGCATATCCAACATATCCAAGGTAATACACTGATGCGACATTCAAAAGCTCCCCAATCAGCATTTCTCAGTGAAAAGAGCGGGCAAGAGAGCGGCGTGTTCATCCATCATTCTGATAGTAAGCGGTACAGTTCCCCTAAGTATCACAGTTGACCCCATTCAAAACTCCTATTAATGAAACTGTGCAGTTGCCACATGATGTGTAATCTACCCTCATTTTCTCCTGTAGGCTGATGGAACTCAAAACCTGCCCGCCATTTATATGATTGGTTCACAAAGGTTGAAATGACATGCATTTTATTCTCTCCTCACTGTTCCACCTTTATTATTTCAGCAATATGAATAAGACACTTACACCATCAATTTAAAATAGACATAAGCTAAAATAAAAATCTGGGATGTCAAGGCAATAAAATGGATATTATGGTGTGTGAGACCTTTGTTGTCTGCTGTGTTGTATGCAGTTAGAAGGTTGAGTGGAATTCTAACACGCTGAGCTTAATTATTGCAATGGTTTCACTATTCTGTGGCAGACATGTAAGTGTTCAGATTACCTGTTTACCATGGAGGGGTAAACCTCTCCACATGCTTGACATTCTGACTTTTAACTTTAACTATAGATACAACAATAGCATTATATTGAATGGCTTTTCCACACAGACTTTTTAGATTGAGACACTTCTTAGAAGTAGCTGGCTTATGTGTTTGGTTTGCCAAAAAAATGCTTTAATCATCCATTCTTATTAGAGACAGGGCAGATGAAACAATAGTCTTACATACAGTGATGTGTTACAACCCCTTGTTGGCCTATGGGAAAGAGACTACCCACCTTGGTACGTGACTGAATGTATGCCGAATAAAGAACTTATAAGACTAATGTTCAGTCTGATGCATTGATCAATAAAGGGTACTCCCTGATCTGACATTTTCAGCATAAATCAGTTGCTACACTTGTCAGTGTACAATGTATGCATGCTGGCATGGCACTGCTGATCTTTTACACTAGGCTTTAATGATCCATGAAACATCTTTCATTCAATTATTGTATTTGATCTGGCGAACCAAAATTATTATTTTTTTTTTTTAAATGGTGGTAGTTTTATCTGTATCCACCAAACACTGAACAGCCATTTGTTTTCCCATCTTCCGCTTGAAAGGGATAATATAATAAATAAGGAAACAAAAACAAAATAAATCAAAGTCACTGCAACGTTCAGTTAAATTTCTGGGGAGGTGCAAGTCAGGCTACAGCATAGGGCATGCACCTCTGCAGAGGCTACACTGTAACTTTGCTTGATTAATGCTGTGAAAGCATTGCATTCTCTGACTTCTCCTCTGGGGCTGAGTGGTGCTAATAACAGCAACTGTGACCTATAATTCAGCAGGGGTTGTTGCCAATTCAGTGGTCTGTCAAGTGACATACACATGGCCACTGGTCACTACTGCTAGGGCTGCTTCACTGGTCGGGACCAGTAGGTGAAAGGTAGGTGGCGTGGTCCTTGTGGTCCGGAACAAAGTGAGTGGTCACCAGCAGTCTCCTTCAGTTTTCATTTGTGTACGTGGAATTGCTAAGAGATTTTTGTTGGATGATCTAAGAGGACCATGCGACGGACCACTAGGTAACTAGTCTTACCATATGGACAACTTTTTCATGTTCATAAAGAGTTAAATTAAAAAGTACTCACAATCCATTGAAGAAGTATTCTGATAATTTATTTAAGTAAAAGTAATAAAATGAGATGAGATAACATATACCTTAATTGATCCCCATAGGAAAAAATCGATTTGGCACAGGAGCAAAAGGGAAAAAACAGTGTGAAAACATTACAAAAAGAAGCAGCAGCAGGTAGGACCTTACTAAGAGAAAAATAAAATAGAATAAAATAAAAATACACTCAAATAAAAAGATAACAAGAATAGTATAGAAATATTAGAAACACTAGATGGATCTGTATGAATATAGTTGTGCAATGTTCCTGTAAATGTGAAAAACATTTTTTGAGATACAGTGTATACACTCATACAGACTGTTTGTATACATGTGCACTTGTACTAATTCCACACTGTGAAAATACTCCACTACAGGTGAAAGTACTACATTCGAAACCTTATTGAAATAAAAGTATCCAAGTAAAAGTATTCAATTAAAATCAAAGTTGACCCCAGTCAAAACTGCTATTAATGAAACTGTGCAGTTGCACATACGATTGATGTGTGATCTACCCTCATCTTCTCCTGTAGGCTGATGGAACTCATAACCTGCCCACCATTTATATGATTGGTTCACAATGGTTGAAATGACTTGCATTTTATTCTCTCCTCACTGTTCCATGCAGCCTCTATTATTTCAGCAATATGAACACACCATTAGACACTTACACCATTACACTCCTTATGGCATAGACCACTTGCGTAGGTTACGGCGTTGGCTCATCATGTAGCTAATATCCTAAATACAAATAAAGAACAGCATAAATTTGACTTGTTTCGATTTTGTTCCCCTACTTTTAAGATTTCCACTTTCAAGCAAAGGGTGGGAAAACAAACGTCTTTATTAGACTTAAAAAAATTAATAATCAAAATTCTCACTGATTTTTTTCATTTGCCAGATTGACTTGAATAATTAAATGAACAGATGATAGATGGACCTGTTAAAATTCATGAATAAAATAACAAAAAGCCTTGTTGTACAAAATATACTATGCTATTTCCAATCTTAAAATATGGCATAACATCGAACATATTAATAGCATCCATCTGAGGTTTCAATTTCAGAATGTTGGCTACATCAAACCAAAAAACTAAAGTGTATTCAGAGTAAAAATAATCCTCTCTTTTTCTAGTCCGCAGGAGTCCACGTCACACTTAGGCTATGGTCTGTACCCAATTGAAATCTTTCTAACACTTCTTCACCAGGTCAGTTCTTTGACATCTTGTTCAAAGGCACTTCCTCCTCAAGCTTATTACTGATATAGTATTTATCAGTTGATTTCAACCACTGTACACTGTAAAAAAAAAAATGTAATTTTACAGGAGATTTTCTGTCATTTTTTACAGATTTTTCCTGTTTTCCAATAAAACAATGAAATGCTAGTATATTTACAGATATTTTCAGTAATTTTAGGTTTTATTTTTATGAGATCGTTTTTTATGTATTTTTTTACAGGTTTATTACCATTTTCCATAAGACAATGTAATAACTGTAAATTAACAGATACTAGCAGTAATTTAAAGATTTACCTTTAGAATTACAAGTAATTAACCATAATATGATATTACATTAATATTATGTTTTTTAAAGGTAATTTAACATATTTATTTGATATTCAAATGTAATTTTACATAAAATGTGATGTAATTTTACAGATATTTCCTAGGAATGATAATGAAGAAATGTATGTAAAATTCCAGAAATCTTTAGTGTTTCCATAAAATTGCAGGTCATTAAGTATGCATGGTTAAGGTGATTTCATGTTTTTTTAGAGGTAATAAGTAGTATTTGTACAGACTCAAAAGTAATTTACTGTACATTACTGTATAAATACAATTTAAAATATATTATTTTACAAAAAGTGCACTTTAAATAAT
>OMLP01037496.1:0-20232 GCA_900302685.1 Spondyliosoma cantharus | reverse complement strand
TGATCTTCTAGAATACGATGCATTACTATTGATTTAACTATACAAAAGCATGTTGTTGTTCAAAATGAGCAGATTCATGCAACAGTGACAGTAATCCAAAACACCATATATATAATATTGAAACACTGACATTTTACAGCAATGAGTAGTCTTACTTTCCATACGTCTTTCATACAGTTACTTTTCTGATAGTTACTTTATCACCACAAGCTCCCCAATTACTCCGTCTGCCCAATTTTTATCAGTTGTGAGGGATAATACCAGCTGTGGAGTAGCTTTAGTGTTGAAATAACTGAAACATGTATGCTGCATGTGCACAGAAAATGATAACTCACATATTGACTCCGTTGAGGTCGCTGCTCCCGTCTCTCCCTGTATAAAAGCAACTAACGTCCATGAAAAAACGTGGACGCTACATAATGCCGGTGGCGGAGATGATATCACCCACTGTCAGCGGGACGGAGAGGGTCGGTGGCGGGCACAATGCCGGTGGCCATGATGGTGGCACCTGCTGTCCGCGGGATGGGAGGATGCAAGCCGGGGACGGAGAGGGTCGGTTCGGCTCCACTGACCAGCGTCAACGGGCTCCAGACTTTGCCTTGTGATAGTTGTTGTGACTATCATGGTAAAGTGGACACTGCAGAGATGGTGTTGGTGGTGATTTTGAACTCTCCACAGTAGCTCCTCTTGACAAAATCGATCCACTGTTTCTTTACCGTCACCTTGCACACTGTGGCATCCAAAAAAAAGACGCACAAGCAACGTGGAGGAGACATGACTGGTTAGCTGACTGGTTGACTGGTTAGCTATCTGCAAACTATCTAAGAGATGCTATCCAAGACTGGAGAGCGAGCAGGAAAACCACCGAAGCTAATGCACTGAATGTATTTATAGCTTCGGTCTGGTTTATGCTAATGATGGCTCCGTTTCGTAACGCAGCTAAGATTTCTGACCCGCCCATTAAATCCTGAACACAGAAATTTTGAAACACAGTTTGTGAAGTCTAGCTCCACAATTAAATTCTAAATGGTTGAATGGCTTTTTACATGTTTTAAGGAAATACATTTATGACCTATTTAATGAGTTTAGAAGAAAATTGCTGAATTTGCTTTACACAGACTTTAAAAGTACCCAACCCCACTCACAAGTCAATCCACCTCAGATTCAGAGGACTACGATGTGATTTCTAAAACTATTACCGTTCTAAGTACCAAGGAGCTCCATCGTATTTTCTTTGCTGGACCAGAAATGCTTGAAGTTTTGTCAAATTGAGCTTTGTGGCGACATACAGACGTTGACTTTTTAAATCTTCTCGTTGATTAAGAATAGTAAAAGATAACAATGGCGCTTCCATTGTGAATCTTTTTGTTGCCCCACCCTTCCCTAAAAGGCGGACGTCATGTTAGCTGGTGGATTACCTAACTCAAGCCTTACTGTACAGACTTAAACGTAAACCTTCCTCCTTCTCCATGTTGCATCTCACAACAGGACAACACTCACTCCGCCTTGACCTTAAACCTCTTTTTCCCTTAAATCCCTGTTTTTTAGTCCATCAGCCTTGTCTTAATTGGGTTACCTCTATTTAATCCTCATCTCCCCTTACCTCCTCTGGAGACGGGAGTAAAGCTGTCTGTTTTTGGATTAGGTTGTTGGTTAGTGATAGAGACCCCGTCCCTCTAAAGAGCCTCTAAACCAAGTTTCTGTCAAAACTGACCTCCTCACTAATGGACCCTGAAGAGCACTTACTCAAATACAATTTGTGGCTAAAAGCATTTCACTTGCATGGAAATAAAGCCATCCTGAGAATGAGAAGAAATCCAAACATGTAGCTCAGTTGATGGGACCTCTATTGATTTCACAGACCAGTGTTCATCAGTATGATGGTCATGTTGTGTTACAGGAATGAGCAAGTGGTCTGGGCAGTAAATCAGAGCGGCAGCGGAGCTTTTACGATGACATTTACAGAAGAGAAAGTAGAGATGAGAAACATGCTTACTTACTTCATGGCATTATGTGTTATTTTTAAACAAGGTTTTATCCTTCAGTGAATTTGGAGGCTCTGAGGGATGTCAGGCTTTTTGTTGTGCAACTGAAGATGGAAGACAGGCTCCCCTTTATTAAGTAGATGTATAGGATGACAGTTGACATAACTCACACAAATGATTTAATTAATATCTGGATACATCAATCGCAATCTGATACGAGAAGGATATAGATGAATTGGAAATGGCAGGAAACACTGTGGTTCAAACCTAACTGGTTCATGAATCAAAGTACGCTTTGTGACTTTTTCGAGCAAAAGGACAAGGCTTACCATTTTGTTCAGTGAAGCTACGAAGAAACAACTCATTTCTTTCTTGATGGAGAGCTTTCTAAAGTCCTTTTAGGGTAATCTTGTTAGGTCTGTGCAGTAATTCTTCCTTTTCATACAAGTAATACACAGTTTAAGGGCTTTAACTTTGATATTTAGTGGCCTGGAGGTTGTCCTTATAAAATATATGATATTGTTAATTACTGCAGGATGTATTAAAGTGGATTAGTCAAGTTGTTTAATGATTGATCAACAGAAAATGAACAACACTAAATACTCTTTCATGGATGGATCATTCAAGTCATTTTTCAAGTAATAAGACCAAATCGCCTCTTTATTCAGCCTCTCAGCTGTGAGAATTTCTTGGTTTTCTGATTTATTTCATCATATAACATCATCAGTTGAGAATCTTTGCACGGTTAGTGAAATAAAACAAGCACTTTAAAGACGTATGTTTGGACTCTGGATTGAATTTTAGAGACATCTTTGCTGTTTTTTTGACATTTGAGTATTTGATTAGTGGTAATAATGATCAAATTAATCAACCAAGAAAATAAACTTTAGGTAGAGTCCATGATTCTATTCAAGGATTTCCCGTCTGCTTTTGATACTCTACACACAAACACGCCCACTACACTGCCAAGTGGAGCTTCAGGTGAACCGGATCAAGAGCTTTTTACTGGAGAGGCCACCAACAGGTGCTTGGAAATAGTTTGAAATCCAGTGAGTTGATTTTAAATACAGAGTGTGTGTTATCCCCTATTGTCTTCTCTGTTTACACCGACAACATCTCCTTCAGAAGTAAAGGAACAACATGTTTAAAGTACACAGATGACACAGTGTGGTCCTCCTGATTGGCACCATTGCTCTGTCTGAATGACCTGGTTTGGACACTTTGGGAAAACTCCAAGCTCCATCATGCTAGCTGACCTCACAGTCTTCACCAAACTGATACCAATAAATCACGTGTAAATGAAATCATTTTCTTTTCTTGATCATGTTTATTTGTTTATTGCACATGTTCATATTGCGATTGCGATACAAATAAGGTTTATCAGCTAACGCAGTGTTTATAAATGTGTCTTAAATGTAAATGATTCATTGTTAAGTCTTGTTATAGGAAAACTTGTGTTACTTCTGCGACAGATAAGTCTTATTAAATGTCATATTTAAGTCTTACACAGTATGCCATGGCTGTGTGGTGATATTCCACCTAAATGTTATAGGAAGCAATTCAGTTTATTATTATTTATTGTGATTTATATAGATTTATTGACATTCTAAAAAAACAATTAAGAATGATACATTAATTTAAATTAAAATCCTCAAACAGCCACTCTTATAAATTGAGATATTCAAATTGTTTTTGACCACATGGTCAGACTGCGTAAAGAAGAAAGCGCTATTCCAATATAAATAGCACTGGATATGTAACCGTAACAATACATTGTTAGCCAGTTGTTAACCTGTCAATCTATCAATGTTTGGTCTGAGTCTTTGTCTGATTATCTTGGTTCTTGTCTGGATGATTTATGAGCCTTCTTTAATCATTCATTACCCTCCAGATAAGAAAATGTGATTCAGTAGCAAGTAAAGAAGCATCAAAACCTGACTCATAAGGTATCCCAGTGAGTGAGTCTCCTCGTGTAAATAATGGCTGGTCTCCCTGACCTCTTCCTGATCCGTCTCTGTGGCTGAGTGCCTGAGAATGCCTTCACTCCACTGCTGCTGCTGCTGCTGCTGGGCTTGTCTGAATGTAGCAGGAAGTGTGCAGCTGTTGGCTGCAGTTGTTCTTGTGGGATTAGCGCATTTGCCTGAGTGATAGCCAGGCATGACAGCCATATAATCTAATGTATCGGCTCATTGTTTTCATTAAAGAGAGTGCGCTGTTTGATCCCTGCAGTATTATAATAGTGCGTGGCCGTGTAGCATTAAGCATATGTAAGTTAATTCAGCTAACATGAATGTCAGCATGGTGAACAATCAAATACCTTACGTCCTATTGAGTGAACTCTTTCACTGATTATTTAAGGTTGATTAAGGCCTGTACGGTCATTCAACAATATCTGCTGAACGTGGATACTTAGTTAAAAAGGAAAGATGTGGGTTTTTTTAAGTCTGTACTGCAACTATTCAATCAGTTGACAACTGGAATTTATTGCCAACTTTTTTTGATTATCCAAAAAGTATAATTTTTTTTCAAGAGAAAAAAGTCAAAATTCTCTGATTGTAGCTTCTTAAAGGTGAATATTTTTGGTTTCTTTACTCTATCACAGTAATCTGAATATCTTTGGGTTGTGAACAAATATGGGCATTTGAATTATCAATCAACAATTATCAACATTTTTAGCATTTTCTGACATTTTAGAAAAAACTGCTAACTTATAAATTGAGACAGTGATTGACAGAATACCCCACAATGAAATGGACATTAGTTGCAACCCCAGCTTTAAGTCTTCTGTTGAATAACAATGCAATCTATTTGAAGTCAGAAGGCTGGATTTCTGGTTGACACTTGCGACTGAAACATCAGCTGAAAAATGTTGTCTGAAAAAGATGTCTGCTTCACAAATCAGCAGCTATGAAAGTTGTAGAATATACAGTTTATTACCACTTATTTATGTCTCTTTAAATAAGTCTTACAAACAGTTCTGTCCAACTTCAATCCGTGGTCATGTTGCTTCGGTGTTTTTAATGCACAAAATACCCTGTAATGCATTGTTAATCAGCTGGTTTTGTAAACAATGGCTGACAATCTCTCACTAGAACACTTGTTGTACAGTCAACTAAGATATGACGTCACCATCTTCCTTCTTACTCAAGTGCATTGCCTGAAAAAAATGTTCCTCATGCTCGGGTTACCAGGAGCGGATATTGAAGGAAGAAAATTTGTTCAGAATGAATGTTTTCCACGTAAAAAAGACAATCAGATGTATTTCCTTCATAGGCATACAGGGAGAGGGTGGATTAACAACAACACAACAGGCCTGATTGCTTTTTATAATAAAACATCAGAAATTGATTTCTAAGAAGAAGTTGAAGATTTCCTCCTTAAATCTGTTCAAACTTGTCTGCCGAGTGGCTGCAAATTGACCGAAACTCATTTTGTTTGAGTTTAATCTTGTTTTTTGGTGCTTGTTGTCTCAGTCTGCAGTTTAAAGCCTCTGAATGCTTTGAAGATCCGAGGCATGTTTTAGAAAATCAAAGCTGGAGCTGTTCAGCTAGCAGGAGCTGAGCTGACATCCAGCCTTAAGCCTAAACTGAAGGGAGTTTTCAGGAGCCTTGTCTTGCACGTCTGGGGTGTCTCTGCAGTGAGTGGAAGCTGGATGTCTGAGTGGGATTTCATACCCAACAGCTGCCTCTGTAGTTTGATCCCTGGCCTTCTGGGAGGGAATTTCTCCTGTATTGACTACCTTTCTGGTGCTGAAGAGCTCTGCAAAACATCCCTGACTTGCGTGTTATTCAAAACCTTTCAACAGTCATTCAACAGTGAAAAATCCATATGGTGAACAATCCACCCTGGAGAAGATAGTAGCTGTTGCGGAGCTTGTGATGGTTGTTTAAGCAAACTCAATCAAGAAGAGGAATGTAGGAAATTACTCATGAGAGGGAGGAACATCCGTGTGCTCTCAGGGGATGAAGAAGAGCGCTAACTTTTTTCACACACTGGATCAGAAACATGAACAATTTCTCCAGCACCACACAGAGGGTTTTTTTCCCCCTTTTTTTCTGTATTTATTTTTAAAAATGTGTTGAAAAGTGCTGCAGGGTTCCACATTTGAGTTTTTTTCTCGTCGTGCTGGGAGAGTGCTGAGAGGGTCGTTTCTTGAAAGCCTCTTTGAATCCCATGTATTGGATTTGGCTGCACTGCTTGCACCGGATTGATTATTTGTATACAGTATTGTAAGAGCAGTGTGATGAATGTAGATGTGTGTTTTTGCCTGTTGGATGGTGCATTTTTGCTCCACAGCCCAACACAGTCATCTATACGATTATTTACCTCAAGAGTGAATCTGTAACATCTGTCTATACTTAAATGGGCATTTCACAGCTTGTAATGTGGTCGACCAATCGTCCCTTAAACTTAATTTTGATGGGGAAATCAGTGATTTCCTGTGCAGATGGCCACTCCATCAGTGTTTACATGTACCAGTACGCACAGTTGATTTGCCCAGATGTTATGTTGCCCAGCATTTGATGGGTGTTTAATTCAGTAAAAGTAGTAATGCAATTTGAAAATGCTCTCATTGCAGGTAAAAGTCCAAGATTTAACATTTTATTGAAGTAAAAGTATGTGAATGTTATCGGCAAAATGTAGAACAAACTTTAGCTGTAAATATGAGTGGGTTATTCCTTCAGGGGCTAAATGTGCTTGGTCAGTGTTACAGTACAACATTATTGATCAAACTACTGGATTATTAGTAGCATGTAAACAGTTTTTTTAATGATGTCAAAACTCCAGCAACATGTGCAGTTGTACTTTCATCTTGTGGCCTTCCATCAGAGTCAGCTAGCAGTTTTTAATGCCAGATGGAGGCGTCTGCTGTGGAGCTAATTTTATAATGTTGAGTGTTTTGATTGAATGTATGAAACAAATATGATAATTTGATGTTTTTATGATCTTAAAGGAATGAGTAACTTTAGCTGCCAGATAAAAGTAGTGAAGTATAAAGTAGCAGAAAATTCAGTTCCTCAAGAATTATTATTATGCATGCATTTACTTTCTGGTTTAATTGGTGGAGAAAATAGGCTGTGGTGTTCCCTTTTGCTCAAAAAGGTAGAAGCCTGCAAGAACTAGACTGAAGAGTTTGGCAGTGCTTGGCTTTGGTTAATCTTCCGTTTTGAAACAGGTAACAATATGTTGAGGTGGGAAATAGTCAATGAAAAGGACTGTGCTTCATACTTGATCAGCTGGCTTGTTTCAAAGTTTTATTTCAGCCTCTGTTTTTACAGTACAAAATAGAATATGGTGGCCACTTCCATCTTTCTCTATTGCAGCTAATAAGTAGCTGAAATATACATGAAAAACATGGAGACGCACTTAGAAAGTGTGGAACACCTTCCGAAGTGGATACAACAGCCCTACAGCCGCTAGATGACACGTTTTGGCAGACTTTTGGAGAGCTCTGGGGTTACAGGCAAAGTGGCGAGAAGTTTATCATTGTTGATTTGCACACACCTCCAAATTTGTATTGAGACAAATATGGTCAAAAAGGTGGTTAAGTACTTAAGTAATTGTACTTTGTTACTCTGCACCACCAGGAGGAATGTGGAATCTAAATCGCCCAAAAACAGGAACAGACACAACCTACTATTCCAAACAGACACACAGAAACACACACAGCAGTTTGAGTTAACGATATCCACACTAAAAGCATGCGACTAATTAATTACCAGAAGGCGAGCGTACGGTGTGATCAATCAGTCACTGTCACCTCAGCAGAATCAGATGGATCTTGATGTGTGTGTCGTCTCCTGATCAATTTAGTGATGAGACGTCAGCACATGTATGTGGTCTTTGTCGTGTGATGAAGCTCCTCTGTTCTTTTCCTCTTCTACGAACATACTTTTGCTTTCAGTCACGCGTATTCCTGCTGTATTTAGTCATTACATATATCAGTCACTGTGTCACAATATTGTTAATGATATAGTATGACACATTTGCACATCATGACGCTTTAAATTAAAGCAATACAATTGAAAATGGTAAAGAATATAGCAATGATAATTCATTTGAGTTTTTCTATATATCTAGTTTGTTGTACATTTGTACATGAACATACTGTCATTGTCACTCATTATTTAGGCTAAAAATACCACATGCTTACATTTGTGCATATATATTGAAGACAGACCTGTTTTCTTTCAAAATAAGACATTCATTAGGAGCATTTCAGTCTTTGGGAGATTCGGCCATTTGTCTAAACTCTGCACAGGCAAAATTGGCCATCTGTACATGACGTCCCTTCATATTTAGAAGGCCCATCTGTGGGACACATGGCACTCTCTTGGGCCATGATCCAAGTCTTGGCAGCAGTCCCATTGGTGCCAGAGGGAGAGACAAAAAACCTCCAGTGTCGCCTTTATTGAGGAGCTTTTCCTTCCTTCTTTTCCCACTTCTATCCCTCTTTGGTGTGCAAACAGAGCTTAAGCAGCAGCTGCACACACCTGACGCCCAATCCATCGGACAAGGCACATTCTGCTGTGGGGGCAACAAGCCGGGGCTCACGTTACAGAGAAATTTTACACCACAATGGTTTTCGCCTCCTTCCCGCCTTTTCTGAGCCGTGCCCCCCTCCATCCTGTGTCTCCTCACACACCTCTCTCATGCCCCCTCCTTTGCCATTTTTTTCCCTTTTGAGTGCAGCAACTGGAGCCTGGGAATATTTACTTTGCTCTTGTTTTTGTCAACAAGTTATGACTGAAACAGCAGGAACACACATGAAAGAGTTGTGTGCAATTAAGGCGTGGGATTAACTTGATAAATGTGTGTTATGATGCTGGAGTGAAAAGAGCTCAGCATCCTTAATCTGCTTAATATTAAGAGTAAGAACCTTTGTGTAAAATGTAAGTAAAGTCATGTTAGCTTGATCAAGCTTTGAGGCGTTGCACTTAAAGCTGGCACTACATAACATACAATGTGCAAGAGGAGCCAAACAGAGTCTTAGAAACTGGACGACTGGATTTCCAAAATGCCACAACCAACAATGACTAGAGATCCCGATGCCAAACAAAATCATTTTGATTTCAGATCAGTTGAATTTTGTCTAAAGGTGTTTTTCGTCAACCTGGCATTATAAAAGCCGATGCAAACCAGATCATTGCAGTGAGCTACACATTTTTAATTTGGGAACTGAAATTGAGCGTTTGAAAGGATTTTAAACTTATTAAGATACATGATTTTGGAGGTTGGTTTTTGATGATGATCTCCTTAATTTTGTTTTGAAAAGAATATTTTTTTTATTGAAGGAAATACGCTGCTGAGAGCTACATGAGAAGGTCAATATCACAGTTGTCACGAACATATTGATATTAAATACGATGTTCGACACCACAGGGAAAAATTCATTCGGGGCATAAAATGTCAGATTTTAGTTCAAAGATAAATATAACGAGGCTTGTATGTATACTGTATGTTAAGAATGACTGCATGTAAGTTAATTTACCTCAGGAGGAGATGAGAGTACTAGAGTATTGATACTGCGAATAATGAATATTGAAATCATTTAAAATATTCAGTTACAATATTTATTGATATATGTTTTGCTACTTATTGGCTGACATGTATGCCAATACTCATAATTCTATAATATCAGCTGGCTGTTTTATCTCTTAGGATCTATCTTTGAAAAAACACAGTGGCAGGTCCAAGTGAAGCTGGACTATATATAAATTGAAGCAATTGTCCAGCTTATTAGAAATGTATTTTCTATTGTTGTCGACCAAACATCATTAAAATTGTAAAGCTCCAAGGCAGTGTAACTCAGCAGGAGACTCTCCAGGAGACTGTCCATTATTGAAAGGGTCCATTGTGAACTCATACGTCTCTTGGTGGGTGGAAAGCACAGATTCCCCTTTAAATCCTGAGGGGTTTAGGTGTGTATGAAATGTGACCACAGCACTATGTCATTAGTTATATGTTTCACTTGTTACTTCATGTCAGTTGTGTTGTAATGGATATGAGAGATGTTTCTTTTTTGGAACAATGCAGGTGCCACTGATTTGTTTTCAGTATTTGCTCGAGGCTTCACCATAAGACGGTGTCATTGTCCTGAGGAATGTCAGGTCCTCTAATTTCTTTTGCTCTGTGGGTTTATGTCAAACTGCCAAACCAACCAATGTGTCAGTGTCACCTGGAGCCTGCAGAGATATATATAGAGCAGCTCATCACCCGGATTAAGTTGCAAAGTGATAACATGAGCACATATGACGAAGGTATCAAAATAGTAAATACAACAGGGAGTGTCAGTTTTTTCCAATGATTTAAGAGTTAAAGTGCACAGAAGCTTTGTTGATGCCTGATGGTTAGGTTAATTATTCTGACAGCAACCATAAATAGCTTCTTTATGTTTCAGAGTTCATATTATTGTCAACCAAAGACCAGCTTTGGCGTTAACAGCCAAATAAAGTCGTGGATAGTCGACTTATTTAATCTTTTGACCAATTGAGGATGAACATTTACACAAGACCAAACAAAATACACTTAAATATATATAAATAATGCATTAACCTCCATTAAATTATAGAATTTGGCATTATTCTGTACTTGTGTTATTGTCCACTTGTGTTGGCACTCTAACATATCCTAATTAGTGCTAATCACAAATTTATTTATTTTTTAATTATGTCATAAATCAAACCCGAACCCAAATTTAATTGTAATCCATCTAATGACAGTCGAGAAACTAGAGTTAGTAACATACATCATCTGGGAGCCATGGATATCTTGACTAATTTTCATCCAGTAGTTGTTGAGTTATTTCAGTCTGCACCTGCTAACTTGTCTTCTTAAAACAAACGCATCATATCACATTATGGACGAGATATTATTTATTTTTGCAAGTAAATCCAGATTGAACGTCTGGCCCTCTGCCAGGCAGCTTCCTGTCACATCAACTTGCATTCACATCTGTTGTCAAATTAAAACGAAGTCACTTTTAAATCCAGGCTGACTTTGATGGTGGAAAGACATCTCTGTGTTCGGCGGGTACATGTGTGTGTGAATATTCATGAGGACCTCGGGGCTAACGAGAGCGTCTTTCATAGTGTTTGCCTCTTGCGCTAATGGGCTGTGCCATGCCATGGATCTGGCATACATCTGGCAGTTTTTTTTTTTGTTCCTGATTAGTGTGTTCATTACTATAAACTACCGGCTATAGATTTAAAACTTGCAGAGTTGAGAAAACACCCTCAACATTATGAGTTTTTTAAATTTAAGTTTGGATGAGGGAGTAGAGGGTATGTCTGTGTTTGGTATTATGCACAGAGCAGGATTACAGAGTCTTGTGTCAGTGCTATAAATGTTATCCCAGCCCCTGAGGCTCAGCGGTGAGTGCAATGGTAAAGGAATAAGAGTGAAGTGAATTAACTCACATTTCATGCTTTGTGTGGGACGCTTGCCCACAGCTGATTCATAGTGCAGGCCTAATTATTTTTGTCTTTTTCTGTTGTTCAGTCAGTGGTTGCGAGGCATTTGTTTGGCAGATTCCCCAGAGGGCTCATCTCTTTGTTTAAGTGTCCCTCAGGAGAACCAAGAGAGGCAGAAAATGAGCTGATGGTGGAGAAGCAGCAGCAACTGTTGATCGGACAGAGGAATTTGTGTAGATTATTTCCAGTGTCTCAATTTCTCTCAGACTGGGATTAGTTGCTGTATATTGTTTGGTCAGAAAATAGTAAAGAAACATAATCTATCACAGTTTACAGAGCCCACGGTGATAGTTCTAAACCCAAAGATATAAAAGAGAATGTTTTATTATATAAGACAAAACAAGAATTGCACTCAGTAAAGCACACACCTCTTCCCAGGACCAACAATCCTCTTTCATTCAATCAAGTCCCATTCTAACTCGACAAACTAGTGGAACTTACCAAAGCATTCAAAGCAAAGCAAAGTGTTTTGGTGAATTGGGAAACCCAGAGAGTCATTATTTGATAAGTTGGAAAAGAGACTCAAAAATAAAGGTTCGTTACCATTGGCACCTTTAAACCAGTTATGTGTTTTGGGACTCATCCTCCCTCCAAATTTTGTCAAAATACGTTCTGTAGTTTTTGTGTTATCCTGCTAACAAACCAACCAACCAAATGACCAATGAACCAACTAACAACCAAACAAACACATATACCAACCATCCAAACCAAATATTAAATATCTACATAACATGTGTGCAGCATACAAGAATAAAAAAAATACTTTGACTGGAAACATTTTGACTTACATTTGAATCAGTCAAATCAAAATGCAAATAAACAAGATCACAGACTTGACCTGATGCAGCTGACAGCTTTTTCAGCACTTGTTTGTGAGACAGTATGGGCATCATACCCGGCACTTTTTTTGTGTGCTGTGTATAAAGCTTGTATAAAGATTGACTGGAGTTTGAGCAAAACATGAATTTATTGAGTTTGATATGATAAATAAGAAAGTTAACCTTTTGTCTTTATAGTCTTTTAGTCGTTTTTGTCACTCTCCTTCTACCTTCCAGAAGTCAGAGAGCAGACGTGTGGGAGGAACTTTCTACAAATGCCAACAGTTTGAAGAGATGAGCTGAATCTGAATAGAAAAAGATCAGACACATGTCCTTTTCCAACTGTGAAAGTCTTTATTACGGATTCAACCGTATGTAGAAAAACACAAGCGTTGGTAGTAGATGTTTAGAGCTTGTGTGGTGCCTTGTGGTGGGCTTTGTTGTGAAATATCAACCGACATGAGATGTGACAAAAGGCTTTTTACACAGATAAGAATCAGACACTGAAGAGTGAAGTCACACAGACAGCATTTATTAAGGTGCCTGTGTGCAGAGTTGACTTTTGGGGCAGTTTAGTTGCTGCCAGACACTGTCTGAGTCTTTTGAAGATGTGTCTGATGAAAGCTGTAATGTGATCTACCTCGGCAGCTCAAGTTTAGGGACTGGAATCTGCCCCGTGGGGCTTCTACAACTGCAATTTTAGAATAAAGACTTGTCAAGCCTCCAGACAAACACTGTCCCATGCACTGGATTCAAGACTCTCTGAATTGCCATCTGGGATTGATTGAGGAAGACAAAGATAAAGGCTGTGGTTTGCTGTTGGCAAACACCTTTATGGTTGATGTGAGATGCAGAATTGAGCATCAAAGAGCATTTCCTGCATGTAATTAGAGTTTTTTTTAGCTGTCCTTCTTTTCTGTAATTCTTCTAGAAATAGGAGACAGTGTCAAAGCTGTGTGGAAGTTCTCTGCCTGCAATTTGAATGTGATAAAGCTGGACCAAAACTATGTTTATGTGGAATTTTGTAGCTGGAAAACAGTCAACATAATAAAAAACTTGAATCAAAACCAAATGAAGACATCATGCATACCGTGGTGGATTAACTAGCTCTGTGGCAGCCAGCATTATGAACAACCTAAATGCACTTCTCAGCTGTGACAGCAAAAAAGCATAAAAACCTCTAGGCATCCCTCGAGGTGGAGACGAAAACATGAATCTTATCTTAGCCATCGTCTCCCTGTAGTTCTTCTGACTTCATCAGTAGGTGACAGAAGCAGACCCTTGTGCCAGACTGACTGCAGCCTCGCCACACTGAGAGGAGTCATCTGAGGTGGTTTGGGCATCTGGTAGAGAAACCCCCCCGTGGAGACTGAAGGACCTGGACCAGTTTGCCAGACGTCTGGGCTGCACTGCTTGCCCTCTGGTGAAAGTGACCCTGACCTGGATAAGTGACTGAAAAAGGATGGAATAGACAGTTTACTATAACATTCAAAGTCCAAAGGATGTGACTTTATGAACGTACTCTGCTCGAGTGTCTCATCTCAGTGACTCGCTGTGCCGCTAACAAAGAGCAACAGTAGCAAACCCTAGTTTAGAAATGGAGTCCACTAACTCAAACAAAAGGAAAAAACACAAAAGAAATTGTTAGTTTTGAAGACAGTGGTCTGAGAATGTTTGGTTTCTCAAATTACGTCTTGCTGTAATCCAGCATTTTAGGGTTATTACTATTTTAGATTTCTATTTTACCCATCTTTTGTTGCCTTGTTGTGTTTAGTTAGGGTTGGGAACTGATGATTTAAGTTAATTCAATAGGGTCCAATTTTGGAAAGCATCTAAGAGAGAGAGAATTAATTTGAATAATATGGAGATAAAGAGAAAGAGAGAGTGTTTGGCGAGTAAATCTTGGAAGGGTAAATAATTCTACCAAAATAGTCATGTAACAAAAAGTTATTCTGAGAGTCAGTTTGACACACACAGGAACAGGGACTTTATGATGTATTCAAGTGCACCCTGTAAACTAATCTATTCACGAATGTCCAAGAAGTTTGGTTAAAATGGGATAGTTTCTATTTTTTCACAGTCCTACATCTGTTATCACTTTATTGTTCTTTCACCACACCAATTTTCTTAGTTAGATGCTAAAATCATATCACCAAACCCTAGTAATATGCTTTAGTGGTAGCACAAATTGCCTTTAGAGGGTTTTATTGGCCATATTATGAAATAGTAGTCATTATCATATTGCTTTCTTTCCAACCTATTCTTCCAGAAAGCACATTCAAGCCGTCTCAAAGATGCCAGTAACTCAACATAAAGTGTGTTTGTTCACCTTTAAGACCCCATCAGTGGAGGGATTAGACCCTTGTTTAAGTTGCAGCATATGTCATACTTATCTAATATGCAGTCATATTGATATAACAGACCCCATCCAGAGTCCCATTTAATAAGTGATGTCTCCTGAAGTGCTGCACAGTCATCAGCTAATCTATAAGATGCCTTAATGTATAGCGACTGTACTGTTTGTCAGCTAGCTGCATATATATCTAGTCAAAAGAAAGATAAATTATGATTATTTTTTTGGGACGTTATATCCAAATACACTGAAATGTGTTTGACGAGCAGCAAAACTGGTGAAGAGATCTCTTATTCTGCAAAGTCCCCTGCAGGGCCGGAGAAGTCATGACACCATGGGCTTCCTCCACCTCCAGCTAGCTTGGCATCTGCTGCCCAGCAGAGACCAGGAACACTGATATCGACTGGCCCTGAAAAAAACACACTTGTGCTTGTTAAAGGCTATGGTATAGCTAAGGCTAGGGCACATGGGACATAATAGCGGAGAAGCAAGAGTGACTTCAAATGTGAAATACTGTGACATGGCTGTAGATCATTCACTCCAACTGTGATCTTGTCCTGTTCTTGGTGTCTAGAGCCATTTTTGACCATCAGTTCGTTATATTTCAGCACAGCTGCGAGTGTCATTTAGATCAGTGATTACAGCGATTCAGACGATACAGCGCTTGTTATCCTGCGGCAGTGATATTATGACCACAACATAACCTCATCACCTCGCCATCATCTTTTGCGACCAGTCTGGGTTGATGATGTATGACATAAATGATTTTGAGTATGAGTGGTTTCTCACCCGCAGCTGTAGAAGAGTGACTGACACAAGCTGAGAGCGATCAGCAGTTAGATAAAAGAACAAAGTCAGGTTTCACGTTGCGATATGTCGCCTCCTACATTAATCCTACAGATTAGTTGCAAAGAAACAGCCTCACATTTCTCAGGACCTGAGTACTCAAAGGTTAAGGCTGCAAATCCTTTCTATATATTTTTATTATTGTCTGTAAATCTCATGAAAAGACTTCCTGAGCCTGTCTGTGACAGTCAGCTCCCAGTTCACTTGTTCCTACTGAACACGCAAGTCCTGAGAAGCAAGTCAAATCTTTATAGGTTTTTTGTTTTTTGTTTTTTTAAAAGGAGGATTTCCTAAAACAGCTGAGTAGACGTGGGATTGACCAATATTTTTTCAGGCTTGATAACCTCACAAAATAAGACACAGTGCTCATCTCCATGGAAGAACATGCAGGGGTGTGGCTCACTGATGTGTTTGTAATAGTTTTGAGACAGCAAGTGAAGTCAGTGGGACAAAGGAATAAGATGTATTGGTCTGTAATACACAGACAGTACTTGTCGGTATCATAATTTCATTGCTGAGATTGGTCTGTTAATGAGACAAGTTCACATTAAGGAAAATATTGAATATCACCAGACTTATACGTTAATGCTTGTCTGCAGTGATTTAGCACTGAACACGAAGTTCAGGGACTTGCGAGAAACAGTTTAAAAAAGCATGCATAAAGTCGAAGCACCAGAAGACGGTCAAGCTTCAAAAACCCTGGATCTTATACTTCCCACAATTCACAAATTGGAGTCTACAAGCCAAAGCTGAGATAACCCCAGTGACATTGTCCGAGTTTTCTCAGCTCCCCGAGAGCCACAGAAAACGTTAGAAAAGTGTTTCCACAGGTTGAGTAGTTCTCTCCACAGGGAGAAAACTGATCCTCATGTGTAAAATCAGTGGAGTGCCCCTTTAATAAGAGGCAGTCATGCTGTCAAAGGTGCTGACGTGTTTTTCGTGATGGATGTGGCTTGTCCTCAGAAAACTCTGAAGTGACCAAAAATGAGCTGGAACTTAAAGTAATTTCACTTTAACCTACTTCAAACTTTCTAAACTTCACTGAATTCAACTTTATTCAGCTCTGATTCAGCATTTTCAGAGTTATATCGCCTCCATGTTCTCCTGTTTTCATATGCAGGCAGCTGCTTCGCTTCAGTGAACTCAATCTGTCATAAGCATTTTCTATAAGCATTTGATCACCTTATCATCTACATGTTAGCTTGACGGAGCAGAATCGATTCTCAAGTGCTTAAGACTGAAATCTTGTTTAAAAAAAAATAAAAAATGGGCTTATATTCGTAGGTTGTCTGGCTGTTGAGGGCAGAGCAGCAGCATCTTGTCCCGGTACAAACTGTGTTAGGTAAAGAAAATATAATCTGATAAAACTAGAAAGTTGTTTTGTATCAACTCAGGAACTGGCAAAGCTGAAGATATGGCTGCAGTACAGCATATCACATACAACATAAATCGCATTATAACAATTTTAACACATTTGAAACACTATATCAGGGCTCTAGACTAATTCTTTTCACCACATCACATTCTCAATTTTACTCCCCTGGAGTGAATGTAACTCTGTTATTTTAGTTACAGTAAAAGTACTAGCAATCTCCAATTCTCAATCTCTAATTGACTGTTAAACACTTGGTGTTCCTCTGAAGAGAAACGTTTTACTTCTGCAGTGTGTAGAACTCTGTTAGCATGATTAGCTCCGTTAACTCTAAGCTACTAGCTCTGTTAGCTGATAGCTCCCTTAGCCAAACACGCAGCAGCAGCAGTCAGCCAGAGATAGTAACTATAGAGGCGAAGTCAAGTCCCTTCCAGCTGACCACCATGGGACAAGAGACAACATTTGTTTGATTGATTTGATTCACAGGTATGATGTTTTGTCAAAACATTTCGTTGCTTGCAGATCTAACTGTACTTTCACATAGCTGCAGTTGTCAATATGCCGAGATTTATTGCAATTTTTCACCTTTTTTAATATTCGGTTTGGGCCGAGGTGACGGCCATGTTGGTTTTGGTGACGTATGCTGAGTGAGACGCCGCAGTTCACTGAGCGGTTTTAAACAAAACGTAATGGTATTTTACTATCTTCATGGTAAACTTCGACTTTCCTGACTTGCAAAATTATCTTTTAAATTGACAAACATCATATGAGACCGGATCAAGAAATGTATCTTGCCATTGAATACTGAAAAAATCTTTCCAGGAATAAGATAGCATGGGACCTCACCTCTCTATAGAAACAGCATGAGAAGATGCACTCCATTGCACTCAGCTGTTAGACAAGGTGGATCCAAACGCAAGACAAACAGGCAAACAAAACAAAAATGTAGAGCTGCATATCCATCATTTCTCCTCATTATAGACACCAAAACCCCTTTCATTTTTGTCTTTTAAAAATTAGACAGACTTTCAAGGACTTGTCATGCAGTGGGATGTGAGCATTGCAGCAGAGAGTCTGCTTGGGAAAGCGTCCTAATTGAATAAGTTTTACTCAATTCGAAAAAAAAGGCTCAAACACACAATGAGCATTTCCCTGCAGAGAAAACATGGCTTTAATTCGATTTAGCAGGTCGTCTCGTAGCACGAGAAACAAACATCAAAAGCCTGTTTACAGACTTTAATATAATCACAGTTAATAACACTCCATGTGTACCATCTTGCGACTCAAAGCTGTGGTCGTCTCTGCCGTGCGATGACGGTGAGGAGGTGCCGGGTAATTCTCTAGGTCGTCTTAGCTCACAGATCAAGGCCGCTGGTCTGGATCTTTGAACTTGACATTTCAAAAGGGAGAGGATAAAGAGATGCTTAAATATCAAATCCTCCCCCACTCCCTCAGCCCTGATATTGGACGCTGTTAAAAGATCAACCGCCTAATCAAAGAGGAGTGATCTGAGCGGAGGATTTTCCCCGTGTGCCTGTCTGTGAAAGTCAATTTATACATGTTTCAGCATAAATTTGGGTTATCTAACTTTTCTCTCATGAGCACTTCTGTGTATGGATCCTTACCACCACTGTCTTTGTCTCCTGTGTTGACTAATATTCATGTTATTCTGTTTGGTAGATGTTTAATGAGAATACAAGAGTAGCATTGTTAAAAGTACTCCATCAAAAGCTTCATGGTCAGTTCCCTCTGATCAGTGGTTTCCAACTCCTATAATGGTCACATTGCATTTCACATTTTTGTAGTGTTAAATCATTCCTCTCAGTGGTGGTATTGTACTCAACAAGTTCATTCTTAAAATCTGGGAACGCATTCATAGACAGAAAGAACTCAGACGGGACAAATAACACGAGCATTCAGTCATCATCGACCGTCATAGTTTACATAGCAACTTCCACACGAAAAGGTACTAATTGTAGTTGTGCAGACAATTTTCTTGTGCAATAGAAGATTATTAGCAACACATAATAGTAGCAGTTAGAGTAGCATTAGTTGATTATTTTGCCACTTAATGGCAGCAGAACAAGCTGCAAATACAATGCAGACATTTATCATCTTTTAAAGACTTGATATGTAACATTTCATCATAAAAATGTCACAAAAAGACGAGACTTTGATGTGTATTGTGTTGAGTTTTCCAATAGTGTTCAACCCAGAGAAATCTCTAATACCATTCAATATCCTCATTCCCCTTTTCTAATTTCTATAATATCTTGGGGAAGCATCCAATGTAGAGCCCAACTGATGTGCAGTTTTTAGGGGGTCAAAAATTCTGATACATCATATTTTTTGCAGCGATCCCTCAAATGAGGTTATCAAACGCTTCTGACAAAAATATGTAATGGAGGAAGAATACATTGCAGTGTACAGCTATTGTCTCAAATTACATCAGTGAACTGAAATGGTAAACTTCACTTATAAATTTGATAATTCTAAATCACCCCAAGCATCGTTTTCTGCACTGTGTTCTTTAAAACCAAAAGGCAATTATATAACAAGAACTGGAAATTTCAAACTTTAATACATTACCTCGTCTGTGAATATTTATATATGATATAGATGCTACAAGCTGCACTGTCTTCCCCAGTATTTGCTAACTTTCCGCTGTATGGTGTTGGGCATGTTGTGCACAGTGATTTTTTCTGGGCTTTTTCAGTGACAACATCTGCATGAAAAATGAAGTTTGTGAGAATGATGAGAACCAAAACAGTAAATCAAAATAATGAGCTGAAAGACGATGAAACGCACCGTAGAGCAAAGGGGAGCTGCAGAGTCAGGTCATCAATCTCTGTGGGTTCATCACTATGAATGACCCCTTTTACACTTCACATAGTCATTTGGTCCAGTGTTAATAAAGAAATATCGATTAGTGCACATCTAAGACAAGATTTGTGATAACCCGCATTTTCCATTAAACTCATGTTGAACTTTGAGAACAGTTTACTCTGACTGAATGGAAAAAGATCAAGGAATCAAATTTTGATCACATAGATGATCAAATGCTGTACATTAGTTTATATTAGTGTATACGAACATACAGAGGAGGTATGATAGGTTTGAAAGAAACAATTAGTTGGAAGCTTCAGCTTTTTTTTTTGACAGTCCTTGAACATGGCATGTCAGGAGAGGGTAAGAGGAAGGGAAATATTTTTTATAGATGCACAGGTGTGAGAGAGAAGGATATCAACAGGCATTTCTTTGTGTGTGGTCCTGTGATAATACTCTTCTAAGTCACCCTCCACCCTCCTCCACACACACAGATACGCACCCCTATTCGCCCTCCTTCCTCTCTTCTCACTGCTCCTACACTCCCTCCCACAAATCA
>OMLP01037488.1:0-19571 GCA_900302685.1 Spondyliosoma cantharus | reverse complement strand
TTGCAGCAGAGAGAGAGAGAGAAGATGGGTGTCCTCAGACTGCTGTCACCTGGAGAGGGGGGGGGAGGCAGGGCAGGATTAGGAGGGTTTACTTTTCATGATAATGTAATTAAAAACATTTACTGGAGTACTGTAGTTCTACTTTATACCTCCACTTCACTACATTTCGGAGGGAACTGTTCCATTTTTAACTGCACAACATTAATTTGACAAAACACAACATCTGTTTAGAAAAATAACCAAATAAATAAACTGCAGGATATCTGTAATTAATCAAAATAGGAACAAACTACAACAGTTAAAGGGTAAAAAGTGGTAAAAAAAAGGCCTCCTTCTTTCCCTCTGCTGGCTGCGGCCCTGCCTTCAAAGCCCCTCACCACAGAGGAGCCTGCTGTGTGCAACCTTGGTAACAGAGGACGCCAGATAACCAAGATGTCCCATTCAAAATAACAACAACGACATAAGCCCTGATTGTTGTATTTCTGATCAATACAACTAAATTACAGTGACAGTCACTGTAGTAGTAACAAACAATATTCCTCACATGCGGTAGACGGAGTTATCTGGTGCAACGCCACGCTGCCTTTCTGAAGCATGAGTAACGTTATTTCTCTAAACCAGTTCAACCACTTCAGAGCATACTGAACACAAACTGACGTTGTAACTGCCCGCTCACTTGAAAGACACTTTTGCTAACCAGTAGCCATAAAGACAAAGCTAAACACCGGAGTTAGCATGCAGGCTAACAAGTTAGATTTACCAAGAAGCTATGTAGCTCGACTGCAACATCATATTGCGAGTATTAATGTAACTGCTTCTTTAAACATAGAATTAAATATATATCAAGCAGGGGTCCTTACTTGTCCAGCAGAAAAGCAGCTAACTCTGCGTCGCTCTTGAGTCCTTACAAATCCCACAGCTCCCTCCACCTCTGAAATGAAGCACTGATATTTATCCTTGTTTTCTCTCTGGCTCGATCCAATTCTTTCTTTTTACACTGCTTTTCTTCGTCAGTCTTCTTATTTCTTCTCTTTGAGGTGGGGTGGGGCATTTTTCGGCTCTGTTGTTGTTGCCTGTTCTCCATCACTGTTTACCATTTGGGCTTGAGCTTGAACCTATCTGAAAAGGTAAGAGCAGACACTGCCTGCGGGGGGGAGGGGCACTGCCCAGTACCTGTATGCACGAGAATGATTGACACTCCTCAGACACTCCCCTTGGCTCTGATTGGTTGTGTTGATCTGGGAGCGGTGGATTCTTGCAAATCAAATTACAGCCTCTGGGTGGATCCACAGACAGTGGGTTTTTACACAGCTGACCTGTATCTATTCTATTGTCAGATCATAATGACAATTTTAGCAAATATAACAAAATAACAGTTACAGACTACAGCTTTAAATACTACTTGGTCATGGTTGTATCAGTAATAATAATCTAATAATGGAATGTATAATACCATAAAACCCACTGGGGGCATTTCTTGCGTTAACCACTTTTAATACGTTAAGGATAGCCTATTTTGCTGATGCTACATGAATACTTTTACTTAAAAGTAGCACGTGGAAGAAATTCAGCATTAAAATTTCTGAAAACGATGAGACCTTCATTATACAATTTGCTGAGCTATGTACTTACATTATCACAAATTAACTCAAGCTAAAGGTGTGTTTCATAAGGTTGCCGACACTCTTTCCGGTCAGCGAACGAGCCCAAATTTAAGGTGAATAGAACTGCTGTCAGTTTCAGTTTCTTCGCCAAAATCTTTTTGTTTTGATTGTGGAAAACCGATTAAAAAAGCAATGAAGCAGCAGCTGTATCCTGACTTCATTTCCCATGATGCAACCATCTTTTGTCAGACCCGACCTGCCTAAATGGCACATATGCTTTGAGAATTGAAGAAAGATGAAGTTGACTTTTGAATTGATGACTTTTTCATGTAAACTCAGTCTTTCTGTTATACATCTGTCATCTCAAAGCCAAAGAGGATACTGCCACACTACCAGAAGATACCCTTCACTGATTCCTTTTCACCATGTGTGTCAATATGCACTGGAACTGTCTCTTGACGTCACCGGCATTGTGTCACTCTCGGAGACGTCAAAAGGAATGACGTAACGCAGCGTAGGAATTAATGTGAGAAAGTAGAAATATGAGGGGAAATGCAAATGTCCAAAGAAGCAATTCCTGAGGAGGCAAATGAAATCTACTCTCTGCAAACACAGTAAACAAACATGATGGATGGAAGTATGTGACTCATACCTGAGGACAGAAAAAAAACAAACGAAGGCACACAAAACTCCCCCGTGAGGTTTGAAGCGGTACATTTTTATTTATTAAGTGGTTGGTTTTAACATTCGCGTCACATCGGAAATGTTTCTCTAACTCTTCTCAGGTTCTCTAGGAGGTGAGTTTTAATAACATATTACAAATGATGATGAAAGAAATGACAAGAAAAAAAAAAAAAGAAACACACACACATAAGTCCTAAGAGTCTCTTGAGGTTTGATTACTGTTCTCTTTTGTCACAATCCAACAGAAATGTTCCTTCAAAAAGGAATGAGATGCAAAGAAAGACAACTAATGGTGGAACAAGCTTGCGTCATTAATTAACAGTGACAGTAACTAGTCGGACATGTTCGAAGCATATGGTCATAAGTCAATAACTATTGTGACTATTATAACTATTATTTATACCAGAATACATATATACATGTTTACAAGACCTTGTTGCAGTTCTGAGTTATAAAAATAAAGTTTGGTCTTTCCGTTTTTCTGGATTTTGTTCCATTTCATGGCTTTCCATTTGAACATTAAGACATATCTACATTTGGTCTTCCTCGGTTCTTCCCTCCCGACTCATACGCCAGTGTTTTCAAAGACTACCTTGGGATGACAATGCAGCCCTGCGAAGTCTGAGTACATGAAAGCATGTTTTTAATGGAACAGATGCAGCACTTAGTCCCCCCATTACAAACAGAAATTACAAAGAAAAGCTCACAAAGTTTATTTGAAAGAGCTCCGGAACGATTAATGGAACGAAAAGTTGAATGTAAACCTTTAAAAACTTGTAGAAAAATCTAACTGTTTTCATGTTCACAGCCCCCCACATTTTCGCTTGTTATGAATCAGGTATTAGCACCGCAAACAGCTGGTGTCGATCCAAACCTGTTGCACCTGCTGTTTAGACACTAAACACGTCTGCTTTGAAATAAATCACAAGCACCTACTTTGATGTCTGGGATTTGAGGACCAATTTCTGAAGTGGCCAAATGAAGTAAAACAATGAGTGGGGTGTACTCTTCAGTAGCACTGGGTGGTGACAGGTTTCTGAACGTAGATATGCATCACATAGAGTCGGCGACGTTTTTCTCACAGAAAATCTTCCAGTTAATGGTTTCTAAATATCTTAGGCAGTATGGCTATTACTGTAACACCCGTCTGCAAAACTGTGCATTCAAACACACAAATGAGACCTTAATAATGCAGGTCTTATCCTTCCTGCTCACTGTAAACTGGATCCTCACACATCAGCAGAGGTGCATAACCATGTGGGGGATAATAATGGTGTTAATTTGATAGTTTTGCCTGTAGTAACAGCTGTTATAATGAATGCAAAACCAATCTGAGTGGAAACACCTGTAAATATTATCATTGTATGACATTGTGTTGTTTCATACCATCACATCATAACCACTTAAAGGAGACCTATTATGCTTTTTTTTCCCATTCCTTCAGTGTGTTATGTAGATTCTTGTGTATGTAGAAGATCTTAAAAGTTAAAAAGGCCGAAGTCTGAACCAACAGAAGCTGCTCTCTCCCACAGAAAACACTGCTCCTCAAAGGCCTCATCAGTGGCCCCGCCTTTAACTCCATGACTATGTGACATCATACCATGTCACCATGTCAAACATTTGCACAAGTTATGCCTAGCAAATGGTTGGCACTTATGAATTGATTCATTATAGCTGCTCTGTTGTTATTAGCTGCGCTGGCTCAGGCATGTCATGAACCTGAAAATGAGCATGACATGTCTCCTTTAAGGGATGTTTTATTTTGTGAGCGAGTGTGTCGCCCTTTCACATAAATGGTTGACTCGATTCATAACGCAAGTCCCTCAGGTCACAAACTCAATGCCTTGCTTCACGTAACCTGGTTATAAGAGCAACATCAGACTGTTACAGGAACTGATAAACGGAGGTAAAACAAGGTACCATCAAAGTAAAGGAAACACCCTTCACATTTGTTCCTCACATGTAGTTCAATGACAAAAATAACAGTGGGATGAAAGAAAACACAATTCAACACTGAAAATCAATTGAAGAGAAGATTGAAAAGACTTTGGGTTTTCCCTTACTTTGACCATACATTATGTAATTAATGAACATTTCATCATCCAATACTGGGACTAGAATTCTATTTGCTTCTCAGTGGCAACATTTACATGAGAAGATAAATGAAATTGTAACTCTGAGGCAACCAGAAGACTTAAAGAGGGAACAGTCTGGTTGCAGCCTATCCTGTCAGATAGCAGCACAACACAGTGCTGTTTTTGTCGGGGGAAATGTGAGAGAAATGATGGGAGAAAGGCGATCGATCATAATCTTTCGCAAATGTTCTTGAATATATCAAAACTGCCAAGGACCAAATGGGTAACTATGTGGGACTTCAGAGGTTAAAGGTGCACAACGTAGTTTTGGGGAAGACATTTTAATCAGAAGAGAAAGATCTTCACTGACTGATTTTTTTTTTTAAAAACCTAAACAAACTAAATGAACAAACTCTTTGTTTTCATAACTGAATAAACCAAATAAACAAACTGAGCTTAAAGAACAACACAATGTCAGACTGTTGTTACTTTTTTTGGCAGACCCTGCCATCTTTCTAGCTTCAGTGTTCTGGGGACCTTATTCTCCTGTGAGAACAGCTTGTTTATGCAGTTATGGAAAAAAATAATATTTCTGAGTTTGTATTATTACCTCATTAATATTGTAAAAAGCAATATTCTGAGTTTTGAACTCCTCCAAAACTGCATAGTGCACCTTAAAACCAGGTACTGCTTTTTTTAAAACAACAGGTTGTTTCCAGTTTTTTGTGTGGAGGCCACAATCCAGTTCTGATTTCACACAATCTCACACACAAACACTCACATTTCCATAGTCGACCATCATCCTTTTTCTTAGATGTGGTTCATGAAGAACAAAGCAGTACAAATCAGTCATCTGCATATGGATCTATATTTACATACCTTTGTAAGTAAATAGAGATATATACAGCACTAGTGAATCTTCTCTTCACTAAAGTCTCTCTGTTGATAGCAGCTCCACCGTCCAGTAAGCTGGCTGGCTTCAAAATGAAACTATACAAAGAAAAAGTCAGATTCCAACAATATATTTGGTTCCAAAGCAAAGGGTGGAAATCCTTTGTACTTCACTCCTTGTTTGTTTGATTCCTTCATCTCCGCGTTGTGCTCCTCTCCTATCGTCCACTATTTTTTTCTATTGAAAGTTTTCTTTCGTTTCTTCATCGTTAGAGGCTCACTCGTCCATTATTCCCGCTGGACTGTGACTGGAGAGAGAAGAAGAGACAAATGAGGAAAGAGAACAAAAGAAAGAAGGGAATACAGAGAGTAAGGGGAAGAAATAAGCAAGGGGCAGGAAAAAAGGGCAATAGTTAGACAAAGCGGAAGCTTTCTAATGAGCAGCAGAGAGATACAAAGAGAAAATAAACGTGAGGGAAAAAAACGTAGAAACAGCTGGTTAACATGCAGAGCGGTCAATTAAAGCCTGCAGAATGATTGTGGTTTCTCATCTTTGCCCTAGGGAACAGGTCTTCTACATGAGCATTAAACACACACGTCTACTGCCAGAAAAGGAAGCTAAAATATCACAAGGAAACTCCCTCTCGCTCTCTCTCACACACACACACACACACACACACGCACACACACACACACACACACGCACACACACACACACACACACACACACACACACACAAACAAACACAAAATCTGCTCAAAAACACACCACATAGCAGCCTCTCTTTGTGGTTTCTGAAAACATAGCTGCAGCAGAACGATGGTGCAAAAGAAAAGAAGAAAAAAAGCAGAAAAACAAAAACAGCAACAAAAGGACAAGCAGGCAGATATGGAGTGGAAGAATGGTACAGTCTGTAAACAGTCTTGGATTCTTACACTATGTGATTTTCACCAGGCCAGGGATTTGGAGCGGGTGCTGACTCCTTTCCTCCTGTTGGCCGCCGACGTCACTGCGTTGCGATGACTTCGCTTATGAGACTCCAGGTACAGCTGGCAACACAATTTAAAGAGAATTAGATACAGACACATGTTGTTAGGGTGGGTTCCATTACATGGGGTTAAACTACAGGGAATGTACGGCTTTTTCTGGATTAAATTCAAGCACTTTTCAAGCACTTTCAAGGTACCTAAACCAACAAATTCCCAGCTCTCACGGCCTATATCATCACATTTAAATTGAAACTATGAATTAATTTGAAAAAAATATCATTTACAGAAGTCCTTTCGCAATCAATGTGTATCGTCACTTGGTTTATTTTACCAGCTGTTCATTTAAACTCTGACTGTATGTTGAAATCATAGTATTGTATTATGTCAAATATTAAACTATTTTTGATTTACATGAGTGATTGTGTAAATGAAACACCAGAGTGCATTATTTATTAATATCTTTCAAATTCAAGCATATTCCTACCCTTGAAAACATTTAAACCAGTTAAAATTAAGCATTTTCCCAAACTTTCAAGGCTTTATACAAACCCTGATACTAGACTTAGACTTCTTTAAAATAATGATGACACCTGATTATTATTAGGTGTACAGGGTGTCATTTACCAAGATTATTATCTTGATACCTGAGCTGCAATTAACAATCTTATTGATGACTGATTCAATTATTTGGCCTGTACAACATTGTGACATTGAGACGCACTAAATCCTCAAATACAGGAAAAAGCATCTGCTGTCTCTCCTTCTAACGGGTGACATGAGGGGGTGGCGTGAGCATGACATGATCTCTAATTCATTGTTTATTACAGACTGATTGTCACTTTGGATGTTTGCATTCCTCATTGTTTAAAATCTGTAGTTAACAAAAAGACATTTCTCTGAATGGCGGCTTTGCTGTGGATCATTAAGCACAATACGCATCAACATTAGACTGCAAGATTTTGCAATCAAAGTCTTTTCAGACAATTGTGGTACAGACAATCAAGTATTATAACAGCATCTGTAATACTGAATTTATATGTGGGTGGAATTTCTCAGGCATTAGGAAATGATTGCTCAGCTTAAATCAATGACAGTTTACTTCAAAGTCTTCATGAGGGCAGACTGTGATGATAATGATTTTATGCATCACAAGTGATGTGTTTATTCCAGTCTACTTTTTGTTCCTGATTCAGAGAGTAGGAAAATTGTGACCAGCTTTTTCTTTTGTAGTTAGAATTGTAGTTAAGAAGCAGCATTTAAAATCTACTAGAGCAACAATGAGTCAATTGAAGGAAGATTAAGTGCCAGTGATTTTGATAACAGATTAATTATTTAAGTAATACTTCAAGGAAATATGTCAAACATTTGCTTGCTCCAGCTGCTTTTATGCAATGACTTGCTGCTTTTTTTTTTAAGTAAATGAAGAGTCTTTGGCTTTTAGACTATTAGTATTTTTCACAATTTTCATATTTTACAGACTAAATGATTAAACACTGAAATTCTCAGCAGATTCATCGATAATAAAAAACTATTCATGCAATATTAGCTGCAGCATCGAATGTAATACCTTCTTGGCAAAGGCCCGTCCGCACTGGTCGCAAGCATGGAGGGAGAAATTCTTGGTCACTCTGACTTCGGTGGACGACGACCCTGTGCTGCTGCCCTCTGACTGGGCTTCGTGCCGTCGAGTGTGTGGCGAGCTGGTGGAGGACGAGTTGCGTTGGTGTGTGTGTTTCTCACTGCGGCGGGTCAGTGGGGGGCTGATAGGCCGATGCTGGTGGATCTGCTGTCTCTCCTGCTTACGGGTGACGGGAGGAGATGGCGTGAATGCTGGCGATGCAACGTCCTGCTGTTTCCGAGTGATTGGGGGAGGGGGAGGGGCGGAGGAAGAGGAGGAAGAAGAGGTGGAAGAGGCTGAGGTGGTGCTTGGGGGAGCTGTGGAGCACTCTTGCTTGCGAGTGACGGGGGGTGAAGGGGAAGAAGATGGAGATGAAGAAGCGGGACGTCCGTTCACTTCCTCTTTGACATTGCTGCTGGTCCTCTTGTTCTGACTGGTGCTGCTGAGGACGACCTCAGCGAGCCTCTTCACCGCCCTGCTCTCCAGTTTGGGCATGATTTTGGCGAGGTACGCGGATGACTTCTTGTGAACCACAGTAACGTGGCGCAGGACGTCACGTTTGCGTCGCGACTCGTAGCGACAGAGAGGGCAGCGGTAGAACTTAATGAAGATGTCGTTGCCGTCCGTGTGTAGCTCGATGTGCTTTGTTAAGTTCTGCCGTGAGCTGAACTGCCGCTTGCACAGTTTGCAGAAGAGCTGCTTGAAGTCAAAACCCACCGACAGTTTGGTCATTCTGGAAGGCACGCCAGTGCTGCATGTGTTGCCTCCCCGCGATGATGATGAAGATAGCATTGGTGTCATCTTTGGGCTCGATGGGGCCTCCTCCTCTTTTACCTTCAGGGCGTTTTGTGCCACAGGAGCACCTTTAGCTGTACCGGTGCTGCCACTAGGCGATGGAGCCGGACTGCTATCGATGTCCTCGTCATTGTCGTCGTCATCGTTATCTGAAGGTTCTACTGCTTCTTCTTTCACTCGGACATTGTTGCTTGGATTAGCTTGGGGTAAATTGGTGCTGCTACTGTTCGGAGTGGGTGCTGTAGTAGAGGAGTTGGACGTCGCACTAGGTCGGTTACTTTTGATGCTGTATATTTTGTGGACAATACGCATGTGTCTCTTCAACATGAGCTGAAACACAGAGAAAAATACAGATTAAAAACATGATTATACCATGCCATAAATCAGACATACAAATGACCTATACCGTGACATGAAATTTTGGTCACACGGCCCCTCACCACCCACAAGAACAAAATTAAAAAGCTTAAGGCTGCCTAACACACCTGAGAGCTGTAGTTCCTCTTGCAGAGCGTGCAGCGACATGACGCCGGGTTCACCTGCGGAGAGGCAGGGGCTGGGAGTGGACTAGGAGGTTTGGGCGGGTTTTGGTTTGAAGGCGTTGTTTTAGAGTTCACAGGGGTGGACTTGGATGAGTTCTGGCCACGTGTTGGAGAGGAGTTGTTGCTCTTCTTGGGGGGTGTGACCTCCAGAGAGAAGGGCTGACCGGGCCGCGAGGCAATGCTGGGTGTGATGGTGTCCCGACGAAGGCCGCGATGGACCTCGTCGAAATGACGGCGTACGTTGGCTTTAGTGGCGAAGGTTTTGAGGCACACTGGGCAGGATTTTCCAGTCGGTGTGCTGAGAGTCCTTGGCCGACCTGCAGTGACAACAAAAACAAATTATTTCATATGTTTCCTTAACAAAAAGGCTACTATTGGAAATTACTTTTTTATTGTATCCAATTGTCATGTGTTTGATATACCTTTCACCATGGAGAGCAGACTTGTGGGAACTGTACGAGTCTCTGTGAACTTTCGAAGCTCTTCCAGTTTGGTCTGGTGCATTTTGCGGCAGTGGCGCCTGATGCTGCGGCGTGAGTTAAAGTCCTGACCGCACAGACAACAGGAGATTGTCACGTCCTCAACCTGATCAGGAGGGAGAAAACAAAGAAGATGGAGATCGACTAAGTATGATAAACAATGTGGAAAACGTATCATCTAGCACGTAAAAAAGCAACAGTAATGACAGATATCTATAAAATCATTTTAAAGATGTACTGAACATGACATTCGCTCTGAGCAAACCCCACTTTGCTGTTACTTGCCGTGTCGAGCCACTTACCCCACTAGTGGACCCCTCGTCTTCAGGTGCTGGTGGCTCGTCTTTAGACTCCTCCTCAGCCTCCCATCTCCTCTGTCCCTGATTGTGTCCCGGGCTGCTGTGGCTCTCCGGCTGGCTCTGCTGGTTGTTGTCCACACCCTCCACTTGTTCTCCCTCCCAGGCTACAGGACTCTCTCTGGCACTGTGAAGAACGTTGACACAAAAAGTCAGAGAAAAGGGAAGACAGGAAGAAAGAGTGGCCTAAAAGACAATTCACATCATGAGGGTCTTAAGTATTCCTCTACCACCTACCTGGGTGTGTGTGATGGATATCTAGCCAGTTCCTCCTCAGTGGTGAGGTACTGGAACACGGCCTTATTAGTGGTCTGAATTGGCTCCAGGCGGACAACACAGTCTGGCCGGTCAGGTCTGGGATATATGGCGTCCAGTAAATCCTTCATGGCTAGACTTTGTCTGTCATCACCTGATGAACCCAGAATAGAAAAATCCAAAAAGTTAAAAAAGATAATACGTTTAAGTATTATCTCGACTAATGGAAATTAAGTTTAGTCCTATATTATGTATTATTTTACAAATAAAAAGAGTTTCTGACCAATGCTGGTTGCCACTGCTATTTCTGTGGCTGCTGAGAAATTCAATAATTCTAAAACAAACTCAGCCTTGCTCACTTTTCATTTGGATTCATGAATTTCCCACGTCCTCTGAACTGTCCACACTTGGTTTAATTTTTTCATAACCCTTGGGAACAATAGTGCAGTGTTTCAAAGTGGAAGGAGCTCTAGTACTGGTCTGCAGCTAACAGCATAGTAAAAAAACATATGATGCAGCTTATATTCCCAACATTAGCTTGTGTTTTCTGGCTGATGCAAAATTACAGTTTTAACAGTACTAACAGTTTTTTTTGTGCCTTGTGTTACTAGCGGTTATAAACAATATTTTATAAGGGAATGAAGAACATAGACTTGGACACAAAAAATGCTACCCAGTCTTTTAATACAACCTAAATGGCACCACCTCACTTGAATCACTTGAGTCAGTGGTGGCCTCAGGGTAACATTTAGAAACACGTGTTTCTACTAGCTGGTTGCTTTTGGTTCCATACTACTGCCACTTGATGTTACTAAGGTCATGTTTTACCGATGGCACCTTCAAAGCACATACTCTTTCTCGAAAGTTAAAAAAAAAGCATACAGTCTGGAAACCCGCCAATGAGTGGTCATCAGCAGATGTGACAAAACTTCTGCTACACAGAGCTTTGTGGGTCAAAATAGTCAGAAAAGCATGCTGGCTTGCATACTGCAACATGTGACAGGACACAGTAGGGCATCCTGGTATTTTTGGCATACTGTATTTACTATACTACGTATTGGGAAAATACAAAATTATTTTCTGGTATACTTATCATATCATCATCATATCATATCATATCATGGTCAGATCAGTATTGATAATCACTATTACAATCAGATATTAGTAAATGGAAGGATTGTAATTGGTGGACCTTGACCATAGCGTATAAACATTCATTCATCTGAAGTCATCATCTGACATATGGACGTGTGTCCTGACGGTTAGTAAAATCATGCTACTAACAACACGACTAGACTCTTATCTGGCAAAACATGTCCTCTTAAAATGTCTTCGAGCAAGGCACTGAACTCCAGGCTGCCTACTTCTAGTGGCAAATTGGATATGGGCATCTGATAAAAGCCCAAACATCTTAAAAAAAGACATCCTCTCATAGAGGCCATTTGCCCTTCCGCTTCAATTTTCTTTTGTGTAACTGGACAAATTTTAAACCCCACAAAGAAGGCAAAATGGAAAAACACTTAAATTGGTCAGAAAGTGGATGGGTTTGTGTCACTATGTGCTGAAAAGATGAGGGTCTAGGGCTATTAAATGTTTTCTGTTGGTGAACTTTTGGTTTGGCACTTATTTGTATCTCAATGGGCTTTCTTTTATACTGAATACAAATATTTTGCCTCTCAAAAGCCAAAAAAGATTCCTTCTTTAGAAAACGAGCAAGTCGTTTTCATAAAATCCTTTACAACAGGAGATATAAAGATGATTGAAAGAGAAGAACTGAATTTCTAGACACTTTAAAAAAAGGACCACAAATCGTGACTGGGGACTGTGTAGACCCACTGTCAGAGCTGGATGATGAGAAGTTGGGTGTTTCTACGAAAACCATTTTGTTTATCCAGTAGGCACACATTAATATCCAGCAGCTCGATGGTGAAAAAACAGACACCAATTAAGTCATTTATCAAAATATAAAAACAACACACTTTCAGCACAGCAATGCACTCTTGATTGAGAAAAATTAAATCACTGGTGCAGGGAACAACTTCATTAAGAGCAGAAACAGATGAAAAGAAGGGTGTGATGAAACAAACATCTTTTTTACAACGGCGATGATTACAGTGGATAAAACCGAGGAAAATATAATTGACCGTTTGTGGTGAGATTGATTTCTCTTTTAGGAGGAGATGAGAAGAGAGTTGGGTAACAGAGAAATGACTCGAAGAGTCTCCTAGGCTTCATCCTTTCCTCTCATACCACTTCTAAGCAGCAAAGAATAGAGACATGCATACACACTGTGAATAATGAGGAGTAGATAAAACACAAATGCTGCAAGATCAAAGTCAATTTCCTTAGTGATATGAAAGGAGAGCTGAGGAGAAACTGCACTTCGAGTACGAGTAGTGATTGATGGATTGGGCATGTTACAATGTGCATGTGAGTGTGTGTAAATGTGTGCGGAAAGGACTGAAATGGCACTGTGTGCAGTCAGAGGTGATAAGAGGAGAATAATGAGTAGGAGACAGATGGTGTGGAAGCGAGAGAAGAAACCTTGGACTGTCAGAATGTGAAAGCAAAATGCCAAGAAGCCGTAGGAGGCATTGAGGTAATCAATGATTCTGTGCATAGGTTTGTGTGTTAACAAAACTCAGTGTGTATGGGTGCCTAGCTGGAGTCAGTTTGATCCCAGGGAGTCTCGGTTAGTCTGTCTGATCTGTACAAGTTTGCAGGTCAGCATGTACAAAACCTCGGGCCATGGCCCTCAGCCTATTGATTTTATTACCAAGTTTATGTGGATTTTTTTCTTTATCTTTATGCTTTTGTTCAACGTTGATTTTCGGACTTTGAGAGTTCAGCTGAGTTTATGAAAGCGTTATTCAGTATTCCAGATTTGTGTGATGTCGCTCACCGTCGGGCTCAGGCAGTCGTGATAGGCAGTAGTACTCTTTGTGTGTGATGAGGTTGGGCAGGCCTCTGAACAGACTGCGGCAAAGTTTACACTCGAAGATGGTGTCCACCTCCCTCAGCAGCATGTGCTTCAGTTGGGTTGTACCTGCAAGTCAAGGAAAAGAGGTGAGGATTACTAACAGTCATTTAGGGAGAATTATAAAGACATTTACCATGTACATGCAGCAACAGACTCCTAATCATGGCAGTATTAGAAAAAAAAGGGAGCACTTTCCTGTTGCCACTGACATGACCTGATGGTTCCAAGTTGCCTTGGCAATTAAAGGCGAGAAGCATCGCCCTGCAGAGCCAGAGAGCCTGTGCAGTTCTAGACGGACAGTTTTAGACCAACAATTTAAGACGTAATCATGCAAAAGTTTAAACAAAGGTTGGTGATGACGTTATGACCAGAGCCATGTAGCCATGTGCTAGTTTTAACTACTTAGGTGTCTGCTAATTTGAGTTTCAATGTTAACATTTATAACTTTGCAGTGGTTACATAAATGATATTAAGCTAACATTAGCTAGCTGTCTTCAATGAATAATGTAAGCCTACGGTTTTTAACATCCTGGGAACCAGCTGTAACTTCAGTTACCTGAAGTAAAGATTATTGTCGTTATATATAATTTAGGTGTTGGTCCTGGTTTGGGAATATCTCAATAAACTAAAAAAAAAAATGGTGGCATACTGTAATATTACTTTGTTGTGAATATATTTCAAAAAAGGAAAAAAAACTTAAGGGAACAGGTCTAAAACTGCTCCGTCTAGAGCTGCAGGGGTTCTCAGATGATGTTGTCAAAGGCCAGACTCTCTCTATGGAGTATGTACAATCCATTGCAAGAAAATATCTGAATACTGGCAAAACAGAAATGTATACAGGTGGTGAGCCCAGATTCAGGCTGGTATAGCACACTGCACTTAGAACAAAGACTTGTTTCAATCCAGAGAAATGTTTCAGCAATAATGTCTTGTTAAAAAAGTGTGTATAAAGTATAGACATTTATATGATCTTATATCATCAATATCTCTAATAAAACAGGGATAAACAAGAGTTAAACAGAGAAACAGCGCTGATAAATTCCATTCTGTATGGGCCTGTGCTGATCCCAATGGAGAGCTCATTGTCCTTTCAAAGGACTCAATAATGGTGGCCTTCATACTGAGTGCTACTTTTGCGTCACTGCTGTCATCTTCTTTTAATGTTTTTTTGCGTCAACAGCAGCTGACTCGTGTTCAACTTAACTGCAATTCGTCCATACAGAAGTATTCAGCGCTTCGTTGGATATGTGACTCATGCTATACACAAAAAGTCCATCTCCCTGGCCTCTTTCAGTAGCAGCATTTTACGCTCTGACGGACATTTTCCTCACACGTATTGGCATGCACACAGCCCACACACAATCATGCTAAATCACTGACAAAACACTGTTCTGGTGACTCATACAGATGTCAGTACCTGTGCTACTTGCTGTCACACACATGCAAACACACATTGTGTCCTCTCACATATCACTTTATCCTCTGGTGAATTCTGCGTCCTTGTCATCACTTTTGGCTCAATGACAACGCAATCGTAGTGTGTTGTAGAATGATCATACACCACTACAACAGGGGATAACCATGCTGACCCACAACATGTGAGGACATACCTCAGAGCAGTGCCTACCACAGGCCTTCTCGACGTTTAAAGGAGCTTTGGTCGTCAGGCTCAACGCCCCATGTGGTGTTTATAGGCAACTAGCAGCTATTCAAAAAGCTACATACCACATACTTTGAAAGCTGTAGTTTAAGGAAATGGAGCTATTGAAGCTAGTCTGATGATGCAAAGTATTCCCTACTTCTGTTTCACATTCCATTCATTGTGAATCCACTAGAAAAAGTACTAATGTGCTGGAAACTGCTGGAGACAGAGTAAGGCTAACATTATTATTTTAAGTTGGTCTGCATCAAATACATTTTTCTTCTTTTTCTAGGCGGTTTGGTTTTAAATATTAGGATAAAGATGCACAGACACAAAAAAAAACACTAGACACTACACGGAGACACAAACCTGAACGGAAGCATTCGATGATCTGCTGAATCCCAGACTTGGAGGTCTGCAGAGGCTGCTGGAGCAGAGGAGGATCTCCTGGCTCCACACATACACCTAGAGAGAGAGAGAGAGAGAGAGATGGCATTTTATCAAAGCGAGCAAATAATTACAAGAGAGCATGACAGTCTTCATGGAATCACCCATCACCTGGGAATTCTGGCGTTCTGGTAAGACACAAAGTAGGTAACAGTTTGCTTAAAGGGTACACACAGTGAGACAATGAGGTCTGTATGGGGCAGTGATTCACTGTGACCTCATTACCACCTCGCACACATGTAGTAAAGGATGACTACGAGAAAGCAGGTCATCTATCTCTTTCTTCCAATTTCAGTATATCATTAAATATATCCCTCAGTCCTTAGTTTTATCAAAAGATGTAACAAGAAAGGAAATACGCAGCACAGTTGTTACATGACAAATGGAAAACACCTCTCGCTCATTCAGTCTTACAGCGATGCTCGTTGAGACGACTAAAGCTCAAGTGGGTCTGTTGGCAAACATGCAGTGGAGGGGCAGAGGCATGCTGATGACAATTTTTTGTTCCCAGTCCGATGCTGTTCAGAGCCAGAGCAGCATCTGATACTTCAGCTTGGATGTCGCACGGTGCCACTTCATCAGCAGAAGCAGCAAAGTCGCAATGTAATCCGAGGAAATGTATTGATGTGTATTGGAAAATGTTTTTTGCCTTTGCTCAATCTCAATAATGCAGGAGTGCAGGGTCAGCTGGGAAACAGCAATTCTGATGCTGGTAGGGATTTTTATGTTTTGTTTTGATTTACTGACCTACTTTATTACTATTAATCGATCGATTACAACAATGATACTGTAAAAAAAGTAAAGGGATCTTTTTTCATATTGCTGGTTGCATGCCAGCTTTGTTCATCACACTAATGAACACAATTCAACCCATGCTAGTCAATAACGGCATGATGCAAATGTCTAAAAGCCAAAAAAGATCAATGTCACAGGATATACGGCACATGCAATCTATGCAATTTAGGAAAGAGATTTTTTTTCTTTTTACTTCAACTGTGTGAAATATTTTCTAATAAAGCAGGCTGCCAAATCTTTTTAACAGTCCTGACTAAAATACTGCCGAGTACAGACACCACAAATAATTCTGCAGATATTGCACAACACAAAAGTGCAGAACACATATTCTGCCCGCAAGAGAAAAACAGAAAAGACATTTAACATATATGCCTTTAGGGTGTTATTTTTACTTATTGATCTAAAACAGCCCCTTTTGTTTTTCCTTTGTGTAAAACATGGCAGGAGTGGAGCTTTGATTCCTACATTATTGATGAAAGCTGACAGTGTCTCCATGACCCACAATAGGCTACTCAGACTGCAGCTCGTGAAGTGCCCTCATTCTAACTGCTTTCAAGCGTTGTTTGATTTCAACATCCATCAATACCATCTTAACTTTTTATACAAACAGAGAGGACAAACATACAAATTACACTCCAGACCCTGTATTCACCTCAAATGCTAAAGTCTAATTTCTCACATCATATTGATGTGAAAGAAGGTGACAGTAAAATATAATTTGTGCTGCAACAAAAAGAGCCTTTTGTAAGATTGATGACTGAGACAAAGATCCGAATAAAACGCTGTCAGTGTTTCCAGCTGTGACAGATGTCCACTTTGCAGCACACACTTAAATTACAGCCCAAAAACTACCATTAAAGTTTAGCTAAGATGCACTCCTGTCAGTCAGAGAACAATGCTGTGTTTTGTTCATTCACAGCAACATACAAAGAAATGTTTTTTTTCTTTTTGTTTTTACTTTTGTTCAGATAACAAGACTAGAAGCAGAGACATTGCATGTTAAAAGCCACGTTGGCCCTACACTTCCTCCAAAGCGCACACACACAAGCACTCAAAACCAGCATACAAGAAGAAGAAAGAAAAAAGACCAGCAGACAGACTGACACCCACCGGGTGGACGTAAAGGAAAGAGTGCTAGAAACAGACAGAGAAAGCGATGGAGATTATGTATTAATGTGTGACAGAATGTGTCTCACTCGTACCCATCCCCCCACACCTCTCTGAGGCAGGCTACTATAATCCCAGCGGGGCAGGTCAGTGACCCGCCGACCTCCACCCCCTCACTCCCTGCAAGAGGGTCAAAGATCAACCAATCAGGAGCGTCAGTCGAGGTAAACAGCTTTCTTTTACTGTGAGTGTTGGAACTCCCTCCTTAGCAGCAGCAGTTAGAAATTAGCTCACAGTAGCAGGGTTTTCACCTGAATCAAGACCTGTACATTGGTCTTTGAAGGAAGGAGGAAAACTATGGTGGAAGCAAAAGCAGTGGATCACAGGCAGCAGAGACAAAAGCAAAGAAAACAAACATGTCAGCATTCAGCAGAAAACGTTACATCATCATAGCGCTAGCTTTCAGAGCCCTGTAGTAGATTTTATAACCCGATATCAAAAAGTGTTTTCTGTGGGTGAAGTGGTGTCACCTCAGATAGCAATATATTCATACATTTCAGTCATATCTCTCTGATCATCCTAGGCTTTTATTTTTCATTAGCCACATACCAAAAACTCCGTAAAGGTAAGCTTTCCAAAATCCTGGCAGAAATGGGATTACTTGTGCAGCCATAAACAGAAAAGTTTCACTTTTATTCTAAACTTAAGTCCATGTGCATCTTCCTTTAGCTAGTAACCAATTTCTAACTCTGTTAGTGGCCCGGTTCTGTTTACATAGTCGGAGTAAACATGTCTTTCAAGCTCCATTTCTTCTGTTGGAACACACTATTTGATTTTGTTTGGAGTGCACAGACAGCCATACCCTGATGCTCTGGCAGTGAAGCTACACAGGAGGCTGACAGACAGTTTTAGCCTGTGGGTGGATGAGTCAAAGAAACAGGATGTGCAGGAGGAAGAAAACTTTACTAACCTGTGTTATGAGCATGGCTGCCGGCACTGGTCTGCTGGAACCGCTCCTCAGTCTGACAACTCTGGTCCCTGGTCTCAGCGTGAGGTTCAGGCAGCAGAGGGGGAATGGGCTTCCATAGGGGCTTGGCCGCAGACTGGCAACCAGAGCTGCCTTTTTCCTGAACTATGGAAGTTTCCTCCTGGTCCAAGTTCTCTGAGAGCACCTCGGCTGAAGCAGAGGCCTGATCCGAGGATTGGACTCCTTCTTGGGGGTCCTCCTCTGGTGGTGGAGGCTGGGGGTCCGACTGGGGCTGGCCTTCCTCCATCTCCACCTGACCACCACTCGGTGGAACCTGAACCAGAAAAGAATGAAAACATGAGTTACAGCAAAAGGAGGACAAAATGAACATATCCAAGTTGACTCAAATTATATGATTATTATGGCACTGTGGTACAACTGAAAGTTATGCATGTGATTTTAGAGGAAAACTGTATTTTTTTAATTTCATTTTCACACAAACGTAATTATAACAACAATGATGATGCAATTTTTTTCTGGACCAACAGTCATGTTCCCTGACATCTAGAGTGTGATTTCTAAATTGTAGAATCTCTGTAGCACCATAATGCTTAATTTATAATGATAAATTGTGACACATTTATTCATTCATATAGTTGTAAAAAACATGGATAATGTTTCTCTTTATGTGCTGCTTTCAATGCAATAATCTCAGTGTCACTGGGTCAAATGGTAGGGGAAGCAGCATGTAATGCTGTCTGACACCATGAATGATCTCTTGATGCCACCACTGGATGGCGCTAAAGTCAACATTCTGAAATGAATTCATGTTGAAAGAAAGACACTAACAATCTAGTTTAAAAGACTTTAACAGGAGATCATTAACATGCAATAGAATGAAGATTTCTGTAATACATCTGTCTATCCTGCTTCTGAACCAAAATCTGTATGCTGCTAAATAAGATGGATCTGAGGATGTTATGATATGTTTCATGGTCATGATTGTTCAATGTGCTTTTATGAGTGTGTGCCATATGCCTACTTTTTGTGTAAACTTCTTAGGCGGAGCTGCCTGAGGATGCAAAATGAATTTCAGTATAAATTGACAGTAACATCGTATTATATTGTATTTCAATTTGTCAGACAATAAAAGTATTACTTACTGACTACTAAAAAATACTGGAAACAAATACATAAAACACACACACACACACACACACACACACACGAACATACATACACAATGTTAATATTTCTATTGTTGCAAGGACCCTCAGTGACTTAATGCACTGCCTAGCCCCTAACCGTAACCTTAACCATTCCTGATCCTTCAAACTATTTCTG